>JASANF010011131.1:0-31830 GCA_030248245.1 Trissonchulus sp. WLG1_4
CGGGACAAAATTGCAGCATTACGAAATCGTTACAGATTTTTGGCTTCACAAAAGCTATAATAGCAAGTAGGGATGTCGCGTTTATCCGCATCCGCATCAGCGGATGATCCGCAACTTTTTGACATCCGCATCCGCATCCGCAAAAATTTAATGCGGATGTGCGGATGTTGCAGATTCGGCAAAAATTACTGAAAATGTAGAAAATCAGACGGCAATTTTGATTTTTGTGGATGTATATACCTATATTTTTGCTCTTAAAACGGTGGACTGAAACTTTATTCTAGGCTTTCTCACCTCATTGTTGGTTGCAAATCGCTCTTTTCTAAAGTAGGCTTCACGAATATATGATATTGCGGGCATATTCGAACTAAATTTTGTATGTTTACAAACTTGTAAAACAATTATTGTCAAAACAATATTATCAGTTTTAACTTGCATGCTTTCGTAGATTAGAAAGAATAGACAGAGTACGTATAATGATTACGAACCAACCAAAACCAAAAGCATCAAGTTGCCAGAGGGTCACGCCGATAGCCTTTGAGTTGGCATAAAGTTAACCAATAGCGTTTTAAACAAACTGTTGATGCCGGCCCATGGCTTAGAAGATATGTATAATGAATGCACAACTTCGTTATCTAAGTCTCATTCCTTAGTACTTGCATTCTTGCATTCATACTTGCTTTTTTTAGTATATTATGCATTTTTTGGTGAAAAATTTTTCAAAACTTCGGCTCATAACTTGTTTAGAACGTATTCTAAAAAGATCCGCATCCGCATCCGCGCGGATGTCAGAAGTCAACATCCGCATCCGCATCCGCGGATGTCAAAAAAGTCACATCCGCGACATCCCTAATAGCAAGGACAAATTACAAAAGTAAACCATCGAATAGTTAATATAGAGGTGAGAAATAGGTTGTCACAAAACAGATATTTTTTGAATAAAAAAAGTTTATTAGTCTCCTTGGCCCTGTTCCGACTAGACAAAATTTATGTTAATAATAAAGGGTGCGTTCTTAATCAAAGCCAAATTCAGTTTTTAGCTTTGGGCCTATTCCTTTCCAGGATTAAACGGACTGGACTTATTTTACTCCGACGTTTAGGAATGGCAAATGGGGTTAAACGGACTACACGAGTTAAAATAAGTCAGCGGCTTAATTTTAGTACGACCCTATTCCAAAACTACCACTGGACTAAACGGATTTAACATGCACGCTAACATTAGCGCGCATAGTTAAGTCCGTTTAGTCCGAGTAAAAAGCAGCGCGCTAAAAGTTAAGTCCATTTAATCCGGACGTTTTGGAATGGCATTTTTCAGCATGATTTTTAAACCGTTTAGTCCGATTATAATTGACCCTTTAATCGGGTAAAGGAATAGGCCCTTTGTTACCGACTCACAGATCAGTGTTGGTTTTGTTTCGTGATTCTGGCCGATTTTTTTGTCATACAGATAATTTGTTATCTTGTTCGTTAAACGTTTGCCAAATTGACGAAAACCCTGAAACCAGATAATAAATTGAGGGGGCTGCCGTCAAATATACATACGTCGGTCGTGACTTTACTCTAATCGTCTAATCATAATATACATGTAAATTTGACGTCAGGATTTGTGTTTTTTTTTGGTTTTACGCCATAAACCAGTTCCAGTTTTAAATATATAAAAACTAAATAAGGACGAAATTGACAATAATTCATGTCAAAAGTCAAAGCTAAAAATTTTTACGCCGAAACATCATATTTTACAAAATCCTGCTTAATACACGAGTCTAAAATACCACAAAATGCAATCTGCTGTCTGAACATGTATTCAATTAGCATATGATGGCTACCTAGCAACTATTACAAAAAATAGCAAGCGTTCACACCGCGTTAGCTGCTTGGAGTCTCTTCAACAGCGGATGTTACAAAATGGCGCTACAGAAGACGAAAGTTCGACCAAAAAATGCGGGCAAAAAGAAACACGCGATTTCATTAAGAAAAGAAAGAATTGCAAGCATCGAGCAAGAGTATAGCGAGTTGTCACAAAACTCACGCCACCTATTTTGTCTCCAGGTTCAGCAATTTTCGGTCAAACTTTAGTTATAACAACTAGTGGTGCAGCTGTGCTCAGAGTCTCTTCATATTATTTTCAGTTTAGACCGTGCAAAACGAAACATTTCCACAAAAATCATTACAAATAATACTCTACATATTATATTATAGACTCAAAAAATAAATCACAGTTCCACCCCAACTATTTGCGCAATGTCCAGTTTGACTGGCTCTAGCTGTTTTACATCAGCTCCAGTCCAATCCGTTCCATCTAAGAGCGGCAAAACATGTTCCGAATGATTGTCCAGGCTTAGGATTCCAAAAGTCAAGATTGCCTCGTAGATGCTTTCGGCAACTTTTTTGCGAATTCTGGGAAAGGGGTGAGTCAAACGCCGAAGCAGGATTTTCATGGCCCGTTCAGAAATTGGGCCATCGAATTGCAGCATCCCCACGCACACATCGATACAGCTCAGTAGTTTGCTGATGTTGCGACAACCCACCAGTTCCTAAACAAAACACAAGATCACACAGAAAGGCAAATGGCTTGAAAAGTCATATTATGTAGTATTTCACGTTGGAATTATTTCGCTACAATGGTTCAATCAAGATTATTAACTGCGTTAACCATACACGTTCAAGGGTGGGTGACAGAGAAGGAAGCCCGCCCGTCCCAATCAAGGGCCTTGGGTAGAGACACAAACTAAAAAAGTAAAAACAGGAAAAATAACTTTCATTTGAAGATTTTGCAAAACTAAGAGTAATACTGACTCCATCGTTGGGTGCTGACTGACGACCGGCTGTCCTCAAAAAAATAGGGCCATGGAGATAGAGACTCTTCCTCGAAAATGGGACTATTGTATGGTGGCGAGAGGCTCTTCCTTGAAAATTGGACCAAATTGTATGGTGGTGCTAAGATGTTTACATTCAAATGTATATAATCTATATAGACTGTAGTGATGTGGATCGGATCGCCGTAGCGGATCGGCTTTAAAATTTCGGATCGGCGATCCGGATCGGTAGTATAAATTTTGAGTCTCGACCAAAAAATTTAGCAATTTGACAAAATTTTGCAAAATTTTAAAAACTTTTCGACAGATCAATCAAACGCACAAGTATAACTACCACTCAAATTATCATATTATCGGCTTGATATTAGTGGAAGCGCACAATTTATGCATACATAAGTGGAGGGGAAGTTTCTCATCATGGAAGTTGCGTGAAGACACGAATTAAATGTGTGATGTGAAATGTTTAAAAATAGCTTAATTTTCGCCTACAAAAACAATCTTGCAACAATGCTTTCGTTAACACAAGAGTTGGGCATTGCTCGTTACAGGCAGAATGGACGCAGATCAAAATTTTCGATCGGCGACCCAACCCAACCCGCGGTTTGACACTTGTGGGTAACCCCATCCAAACCGCGCCGTCATAGTCGACCCACGACCAACTTCGACCCACCATTTTAAGATACCGTACCTGGTGATAGATCGTTTTTAGCTGATACCCTTGTACAATTTGCACAGTGTACAGCTGTACATTGTTCACATTGGTACCTACTTTTACCGAATGGTACCCAAATTTAAGTACCCAGATTGGATTGAACAGGTGAAAAATTTTGCAGAATTCGCCAGTTTGACAAAATTCAGCGACCCGCGCAGCCTGAAGTCTGTACCCGAGGGTTGACCCTCGGCTCAGATTTTCCGACCCAACCCAACCCAGTGGATATTCAGTATCCACGACCTGCGGTAATGAGTGACCCAAAATTTTCAATACGTTTTCATTTTCCATTTAATCAAAATTTTTGGTCGTGAGATTGTCTAACTAACTAGCTCTCATTGCAAAAATGCCGTCTTATCATCTATATGCAAACTCATTAAATTTTTTAAGCAATATACTAATTATAAAAAGTTATACTTAACAATATTTCTACAAAAAATGAGATTTTTTAGCTTCCATCAAGGTTATACAATTTTTGAATCAGATCGGATCGGCGGATCGGATTGGATCGACCGATCCGGGCCTGGATCGGATCGGATCGCCAATCAAGCATCCGGATCGGATCGGCATCAAAATTTCGGACCGATCCAATCCGATCCACATCACTAATAGACTGTTTTTCATTTTAGCCACGACAGATCCAATAATGTCGATTCCAATTAAGTAAGTTTATGCGTTTTCCCTGAGCGCCAGTTCAAGTAGTAACGGAGCCTTACAATCTAAATAGGTAAATCCTGTCTTAGTCACAATGCTCTAAACAACTGATTTATACTTCCTGCCGTACGTCCGCCAAGTACTAGAAATTACTATAATATTACACCTTCAACTTCAAGCATAACATCTGTCAAATTATCCAATCTCACCTTCACAACGCAATCCATAATGCGAGCAATAGTCTTGCAATTATTATCAGCAGCATTATCTGCATAGTCTGTGTAGACCTCTAAATAGCTAGACGTCAGCATAGAGGCCAGCAGTCGGAGCAATGGAATGGTTACTCGGGAATTCTGTGAATACTCTTCAAACAGACTCGCTACGGCTTCCATCAGTAGATCCATTTCCGGGCGATTTTCCCTAATCTCCGCAACGTGCGACAGAAAAGCATCACTAGCGGCGCTCATGGTAGATTCCGTGAGATCTCCAGCGCTTGCAATGAAGCCAATCAGAACGTGAGGCAGATATTCGGGCAAATCCAGTAGCTTGGCAAGCCTGGGAAAAGCCTCTGAGGGCAGATTCCAGCTAGCGCTAGCTTGGGCTTCAAAAATGTCCGCTAAAATTGCGCGATGCAAAATGTGCGGAATTTCATTGGCTGCTGTAGGACTAAGTAGTTCGGTCAGCGTTTGAGCGGCTGTGACTCGCAGCTGGTTAACTTTTTCACAACTTTGTTGCAAAAGTTTGCCCACAGCTTCGGTAACTTTGTCGCCGCTTAGCAGCATACTGCACTCAGCGGTTGCTTTTTGCAGTGCAACTTGCAGAGCACTTATTGCAGCTTCGCGTACCAAACATCCTATATCACCGCGACTATCCACCGTATAGTCGTTGAAAGCTTGCAAAATTCCAGTCCAAATCGTTTCAAAAAGTTTCGCCGACAAGCGACAGTCATTTTTTGCATCTTGCTTGAGTGATAGTTTGGTCAAAAATACTCGTAAAGTGATCAAGCAGTCGCGTCTAGATTCGGCCCAGAATTTATCCGCCTCACTGGCTGAAGCTGTACACTTGGCCACAGTATTAATTATTTCGGCCAATTTCGCGCCGGCCAAAATAGAGGCCGGTAGCTCGGCAAAAACAAGCGCACAGCCCATTCGCTGATTCTGATCCGAATTAAGCAACAGATTTTGGACATACCCGTCTAAGTGTTGATCAAAAGTTGCCTTAGCGTCATTATCGCGGGTGAAAAATTGAAACATGTGACCCACAGCGGTTGCTCCCGCGCTGCGAATTTTCGCATCTAAGTTTCGCAAACTTTCATTAGCTATGCGAAGCCAAGACTCGAATATTTTCAGTCCAGGACTAGACAAACTGTTACACTGGCATATAAAAGCCATATAATGACTGGTCACTTTACGCAAACCTTCCGCCGAAACGCCCTTGAAGCCAAATTTATGCTCAATCTGTTGCGGCAACTCCCAAATCAGTGGCAAAAAATCTTCGCTCAAATAATTACTCACAGATTCGTCAGACAAAAAAGATTCCATTATAAGCTGATCTAAAGCTTGGATAATTTGCCCAATGGCCAAAATTGCCCCCAGCCGTCCAAACAGTGCATTCTCTTGTTCTAGACAAAGTTTCAGCTGTGGCAAAATGTCGCTGCAAATATAGTTGGTAGCAATCGGAGTCAATAACGCCAAACACTGAGCAGCTAAGCATCTGACTTCTTCATCCCAATGGTTAATTTTCCTCGCTACCAAATGATCAACCAATGGTTTAGTATAGTCAGACATATTGGCCACTTGGGGTGCCAGTTTGGTGTAGCAATCGGACCGACTGCTGACCGAAAAATAGTCCACAATGCCAATAATTGCAATGCCGTGGGGAAACGTGCCCTGTCGCCCTACATTCTCCTGAAAAGCCGCAGCAGACGCCCGTCGACATGTGATTTCTCGATCAAACAGGGACACAGACACCAGACTAGGCGCTAGCTGGTTGACAAACGGCTTGAAGTCTTCCGGCCTAAAGGCCCGTCCAAAGGCCCAGGCCACATAGCAGGCCGAGTCCCGGACCCCAGATCCCACGGAGCATTTGCCCCTCAGTTCATCGTAGCACAGGGCACGCTGGAGAATGGGCACAATGTCGCCTAGTCGTTCTGGGGGACACAAACCACGCCGTGCTAGCTCAGCCATAGTTAGACAGCCGCCGTGCCAGCTGAACTCTGGGCTAGAGTACCCCAGGTTCGCTTCAAACAGCTGCAGCAGCCAGTCTAACAGTTGGTCGGCATAGGGGCGGCTCAGTCGCCCCAGAAGCCGTCCGACCCCTTTGGCCGCAGACCAGCGGACGATCGTGTCCGGATCTTGCAGAGCTTGCAACAATCGTCCCAGAATCAACTCAATTTCGGCCGGAATCGCCTCCATAGGCTCGCTTTCTTCAGCTGTTTGGGTTTCATCTTTGGGCCGATTAGCTACCAGTAGACCTTTAGTCTGCAGCTGTTTTTCAAAATCCCCAGATCCTGCGCCTGTGGGCGCTAGATTATCAGATAAACAGCGGACTCCGCGCTGATAGCGCCAGCTAATTTGTCGAGGAGGCAAAAAACTCAGCCCAACCCGAGTCAAAAGCTTAATGGCTAGTTTACGCAGTACAGCATTGAAGGAGGAAAACAGCGGATTAGTGGGCACCAGAATTGTGTCCAAAATTTTTAGTCTAAGTGGTACCAAATCCTCACGACGACCTAGCTTAAATAAATAGGCTAGACAAAGCATGATGCCAGAAACGTGCCACTCAGCCGCCGAGTGTAGACGCTCGGAGTTAGACTCTAAGTAGACCATAATGTCGGAAATGAGTAGATCCAAAAATTCCAGCCGTCTACTTTCAGCATCAGGTCGCGCAAGCACATTGGCCAGTAAAAAAGCAGCTGCCTCTCGGCATTTATTGGAATAGGCCAGGTAGGCCCGGCTTAGGCTTAGGACTCGGCTCATGACGTCTGGTTGGCCGGGGGCGGAAAATTTACGCATATCAAAGGGCATTTTGCAGATCATGGACAGCCATATAAGCAGCATATAACGACGCTCCCAGTGATCATAGCTGCCCGGTGTTTCTGACTCCAGCTGTCGCAGCACAATGTCCAGCTGAGAAACATCGTGGGGCAGATATTTCACGATGGTCTGAAACAGGAGTAAAAGCAGGCTAATGCAGAAATACGAAACTATTGCACTAAATTTTGCTGGCATATTTTTAGGCATACGGGTGAGGGGGAGGCCCCGACCAAAACCAGACTGCAACACTATATTATATTTTTAGGCGAAAAAAACGGTTCTCTATATATATGTGTATAATTGTAGCTTCACTGTTACTAAATTAGACTAAATTTCAGGGATTACAGGGTTTTTTTTCAAAACGGCCAATGCTCAATTTGTGCTCATTTTTAAATTTCGATGCTCATTTTTAAGTTCGAATGCTCAAAAAATTTTAAACGTTTTTTTGCACTGTTGCATTGCTAAAATGACAAGTATATATGTAACCGTTACAAGTAGAAGTATTTAGTAAAGACAACACAATGTAGAACTGAGGAATTCTGTGGGGCGAGTGTTCAGTGGCGTACCCAGACAAAAATTTTGGAGGGGAATGACTTTTCGATTTTTGGTACTGGATTAAATTGCCCTTTTTGGCAATTTTAACACTTACAAAACGCTTTACAAACGCAAGATTATTAAATCACAACGCTGCAGGGGTCTGGTGGCGGCAGCCCTAAAAAAATTGGCTATTTTTTAAATTGTTAGACCGAATGTGGTCAACTAGAGACGTATCAGAAATTTTTTCCGACAGAAAAATTAAAACAAAAGATGGTAACGTCCATCAGATAGTGTATTACACAAGTAAATGTAGCATAATACACTCGTGTACTGTGTAGACATGCAAATGCAGCATAATGTATTCGTGTAAAATGACCTAGTGCTTTGTTGATATTGATTGAAATTGATAAATGACCTAGTGCTTTGTTTTCGTATTGTAAAGGGATTGATAGATGTTGATTTTGACACTATGTTTTCTTATACTAGTCACGGATCACGGGACATTCGTTGAAACTCCGGCCCAAATTTACACCCAAATTAAACTCCACCCAAAACTTTTTCTCGTGGAGAGTTATCCCAGTCTGGAACCAACTTCCTGATGAAATAGTACTGCAAACGTCAGTCAATAGTTTTCGTGAAAGTATTAAGAAAATAGACTTGTCCTGTTTTTTACACGGGCGTGGATTAAATTGACCAGTGAGTGGTCGCTCCACGGCCTTATTGCTGATGTCTAGTCGAGCACCTTGTTATGATGCCGTTTCCTTCTGTTCTTGGTTGCTGCTTTTTTCTTTTATATTTTTGCGATCTTGCATTGTTTTTGTTGTTTTTCTGTTTTCTTTTGTCCTACATTCTGTACTAACAACTAATAAACGCCTCACCAGACGGCTGGCAGCCCCTCCGGGGCGGCCTTCTTGTCTGCGGCAATATAATTGCTTACTAACATTAGATGCCAACGGCCTAGTGAACGTAATAATGTTAGCACGGATTGTGAGCCGCTGGTCTTTTTTCAGCAATAAAATTCTTTCTTCTTCTTCTTCTATACATGCATAGGCTTCGACGAAAGACAACAATAAGGAATAGGAAGCCACAGAGTTGCACGGGTTTGGGGGCGGCAGCCCCCAGAAAAAGATCAAAGAAAATTTTGATTTTTGGACCAAATTTGGTCAATTGGACACGTATCGGAATTTCCGGCGAGCCAAAATCGAAGAGCCTTGTTGAAATTTTCTTATGAGTTGACCAAAAGGGGGGGTACGCCCTTGATACGTCCTGTATCCAGGTCGTACGTAACCAGAATTTTGAGGAAAAAGAAATTGCACCTAGGACAATTTTTTTGAAAATATAGCAAGTTTGCAAAGGGGAGGCAGCCACCAATAAAACATGCCGAATTTTTAAGAAAACAGACCTTTGAAACATGCAGGAAAAAGGCATTTTTGCTTAAGAACCAGCATTTTTGTGCGCAACTTCGAGCACTGTGAAATTTTTTTGTGGACACCAGGAGGATTCCTCACATGGATACGTCCTTATCCTGATATACTGACTACTGGATACATAAGCTGAGACAAAAATCTATGAAAAATAAAGTGATGGTCAAGAACTTCCCTACTGGCAACATAAATAGAGAACCAATTTTAAGATCTTATTTGGATCCATCTGGGACATCCCGAAAAAAGTTCCGACCCACCGGAAAAAAAGAGGCGGACACTTGTGTAACATGACTCGGGGAAATTTTTCAGAATCTCAAATTTTTATCCTGGTGACGTCTTTGGGCAATAGCAACAATGCTCATTCGATGCTCATTTTTATTTTTCAATGCTCATTTTTATGTTCCAATGCTCAAATGAGCACAAATTTAAGCAAAACAAAACCGTGTCAGGGAACTATAAAAAAAGACATAAAAACCACATTGGAGACGGAGAGTCGTCGCTAAAACTGAAAAGTCGCTAAAATTTTGTTTCAAAAAAACCTTTGCGGCTAGGATAAGCCGGGGGACGCACCAAGTTTCGATATGAAACGGGCTCAAAATGGGGGGGGGGCGACCGCCCTTTCTAAAAATATGCCAGTTTTGCAATAATCAGTGAGAAAAATGTTGGTGTACACACATGTGATGATAAAAAAAATGTGTGGGTGGACTCCTTTCCTTTTCTGAACAAGATTCCTGGCGGCTAATTGAGCATCAAACATACATTTCACCAGCAGTTCACGTGTTAAACTGATTTTGACGACCAAAATAGAGCATTGTAAATGAAACAAAACAACGTAAATGATTCAAAAAAGGTGTTTTAAACGTTCTTAAGCTCATGAAAAACTATGCGACGATATCCGTCAGGTATTATATACCTCAACTGTCTTTAGTCTGAATTTATTAACCAATAACGATGCATGGAAACGGTTGAGACAACTTAAAGTAGATTTTTTAAACCTCAAAAGCCTTGAAAAACATACTTTGTAACCAATAACTTTGGTAAAATGACACAGGTATCGATATGCTTCGTATTGCAGCACAGGGTCTGGTCGGGACATCAGATCAACAAAATGGGCCACCACTGCGTCTATTTTGGCCTTTAACAAATGTGCTCGCTCCTGATACAGATCCAGCAGATACTGATATCGTTCCAAACTGTGCTGAAACAAAAAAAATTGACAGTTTGACACCAGGGGCGGTTCCAGGGGGGGGGGGGGTGCAGGGGGTGTGCACCCCCCCTTTTGGTTGAAAGGGGGGGGGGTGCAGCAGCTGGATGTTGAAGAGTGCCGGCCGCAATGCAACAAATTTTTCCCAAAAACCAAAAATTCGCTAGCTTCTGGGGGCTGCCACCCCCAGACCCCTGCTTTATATATTTTGCAATGACTTTCTCATCAATTTGAGGATTAGCAGTGTTCACGATAGACTTTGTTTGTTCACGCGTCAACAATGATCACTTCTTGTGATGCTTTACCTTTAGGTCTTGCAGATTATGTAATCCGAAGTTTTGTAGTTAGTCCAAATCCCACGATCTAGGTTTCACAGTTCTCTTTGAGCAAGAACAGACTAAAGTGACATGTTTACAATACATGTGTAGCCAAAAAGTTTTTTCCCAGTGAATTTCCCTCTTTGGTTTTTATTGCCAGCAGAAAAAAATTTGAGGTACGTCTCCAATTCGATTTGGCCTAAAGTCAAAAAATTCTCACATTTTTTCCGGGGACTGTCGCCCCTGGCCCCTGCAACCTTGTGGCTTAGTGGTAATGCGTTTAATTGCTGATTTACTTAGATCTATTTAGACGCTAAAAACTACGAATGAACGCAACATATGTATATAATGCGAAACTGAAATATCACGACACATTTACGTCTGTAACGTATGTAAACTTTTTTTGAAAATCTAAAAATTTCTCAGCATCTGGGGGCTGCCGCCCCCAGACCCCTGCCAGCCAACTGCTTAGTGCTCAATATTGTAGTTTAATGTCACTATTAACGCCACAATGCGAAACCATATGAAGAACTAAAAAAATTTCGAAGCTGCACCCCCCCCTTTTCGAAATCCAGGAACCGCCCCTGTTTGACACTGACAAAAAAAGATAGGATTATATATGTAATACGTATATATGACGTATATATGTACCAGTGGCGATCCCGCACTTCTATCTCGGAGGAAGGGACTCTTTCTATCAGTGGCGTATCCAGGATTTCGCTACGGGGGGCTGCATCCGGAGCTGCGACCGGGGAACAACGCGAGCCACCGATCATAAGGGAAGGGGGGCTGCGGAGCAACGTGAGCCACCAACTCAAAGTGGGGTGCTGCGACCCTCTAAGGGGGGTGCTCAGACCGCCAAGGGGGGCTGCACTGCAGCACTCCTAGCCCCCCCCCCCCTGACTACGCCACTGCTTTCTATTACTTTATTTATTCTATCACAATAGTGGTTTCCTCAATTCCACCTACGAAAATGGGCTGGCTGGCATACATGTAACGGGGTCAAAATTTTACAGTTTTAAGTATATATCAAACTGCATATTTATGTGTCTCGGACTGTTGGAATTTTATCAACCCGTGCTTACTGCTTATTAACATATTATTATATACTTTCAAAAACTGTCAAAACAAGCAAACGCAAACCCCACACCAAGAGCAAATGAACTATGAAATACAATGTTTGATATATACTTCGATGGTTCTGGGATCGTTCTCTTTGCAAACATCAGGCAGCCGGTCGACCAACTGCTGTGCTTCTCTGTACCACTGCATATACTGATCGCTGGCCTTCGCGTCCGCATTCACTTCGATCTCCACTGCGTCAGACGCACCCGTCATGTTTATGACCCGTTTGAAGCGGACTAAATTAAAAAAACGCATTGGAAGAGATAAAATAGCTCTCTCTTAAATAAAAACACAAAATAGGGTCCAAATGTAAAATAAACTATAAAATTCTGGACTGACAACGTTACTTTTTTATCACAAAAGAAGATAAATACAAAAGCTGAAATCAGACTTATAGAACTAGGCAGACCCAGTCACCGAGTTTTATACACTAAACTTATAACTTCCATCCGAAATCTCAGTGAGGGGCGATTTCGGATACCCATGTTTTTCCGTCCCAAAAGTGTTTAAATACAGTCACAATAATGTGTTTGGGTTAAATGATAGATGCAGATATGATAGATATTATCTGAGTAGAGGGATCAAGTGCAGTTGGGGTTGTAGTTTATTGTTTGGAGTAGAGCACCTTAAGGGAAGCATTTTTGTAATAGAACCATTATATATATCTACAAATTGAAATTTTCTGAGCTATGACCCCTTGAAAATGGCATTTTTAGTGTTTTTGGAAGTGAACGTAGGCCAAAGTTTGAAGCCAGAAAATCTATAATCTTTGTTTTTGGATAGTTTTGAGTGCGTTATGATGTTTAAAGCAGGGTTGGCAAGTCTCGGCTTTGCAACCGAGACCGAGACCAGGCAACCGAGACCACCCAAACGAGACTACGAGACCGAGACCAGCCCTTGGGGGACCTTTTTTCAAGTTTCAATTTTAAAAATTTGAGATACTTTGAACTGTAAAAAACTTGTGATTAAGTTACAATAAAGTGACCATTAGGCTGTATGAGTGTATGACTTGCGACGTTGCGAGAAACGTAACATTGTAAACGTCCGGATGCATGAGAGTAAGTGATTGACAGCCGGACCCGGAGAATAGGATTATTTTCCTATTATTTACTCTGTCAACTTTTTCTATTTTTTAATAAGTTTCGCACGCTTCCTCGCATACCATAGGGTATTTTATAGTGCCTTGCACACATTGGCATTTTGGCAGTCTGACTCAGGTGCCAGCTTAGAATCGTCCGTGCTGGAGCAGTGGTGCTACTGTCAGCAGTTCTCATGCGAGCACCAACACGTACCAGAAAAGTTTCTCCCGCTGACACAGTTATGTGGGGGACAGGTTTGATGCCCCAACCACGCCATAGATCAGAAAGCTTTTGATTGTGCACAGGTTCTTTTCATATACTTAACGTTTTGACATGCGTTGAGAGGTTGGTGCTCAAGAAATTAAACTGCCACCCAATATGCGCTTCGTAAAGTTGCAGAAGCCAGCAAATTTTTAATTAGAAATCAGCTACGAAGTTAGCACTATTTGGTATATAAATGATGGTCAGTATTTTTACTGTTTAACATATGCTTGCGAGGTTCCACATACAAATGCAACATCGCTATATAAGTCAGACAACTTCTAGCTTAAACTTTAACTAATAGCTTGATGTACAAGAAGTCAGTTTGACGAATGCCGGAGAACTGACATGTCTGCAGCAGACAGTTGTGACCATTTCATGCTTGGAATTTTATTTGGAAACTTACATATTGTAAAAAAAATTTTCCTGATTTTAAAAAATTTTAAAAACTTCAAGTCTCATCTGAAATACCGAGACCACCCTATGGCAGGTCTCGGTTTTCCTACCGAGACCGAGACCAGCCTAGTCTCGGGTTTTTTACGAGACCGAGACCGAGACTGCCAACCCTGCAGCCCAGTCTCGGGTTTTTTACAAGACCGAGACCGAGACTGCCAACCCTGGTTTAAGGTGGCGCTCTGAATAACCGACTTTGGGCGATAAAATTTTTTACGTAAGTTTTCGTTAATTAACTCAAGAAGAAAAGTTGTTGCAAATTAAATTAGCTTTCATTTGATGTATATAACGTCAAATTTGGTTCAACTTGAAATTTTAACCTATTTTTCAATGCGAAAAAATCTTTAAATCGCTATACCAAAAAATTCTATATGGCTTTTGGTTTTTTTTGAAACAGTTCTTTATAGCTAATTGCTAGTTGCAACTTTTCAAAAAGTTGTTTGTGTAGGCAAACCTTTCTAAAAAAATTTCCAGAATACGTTGACCGATATTGACAAAAATACACTATTTTTCAAACTAATTTTTCGTTAGCTACTTTTTGGCTTCTGAAACTTTTCTCAACGGATTTTAGTACAGAAAAATTAGCTCTATTTTTTGGAAAATACGTATGTGTAGGCAAACTTCAGGTTTCTGCAATTGGGCTATAGCGTACATTTTTTTAAGATTACTGACAGATGCGAAAACAGATCCGCTTGAAACTTTGCAGACTGTTAGAGCAGACGTAGGTGGAGGTGCCGAACTTCTTGAATTGTAATTATTATGATTTGGCTCAATATGATAGGCTTTTTAAAACGTCACTTTTGATAGAAGTTAAAATAACTAAAAATTTGTCGCCGGTAACGAAAATTCGACAAAAATGGCACCTCGGCAAGATAATTGTCTTTAATTTAAGCTATAGATTGTTAAATTTGGTTGAGGCAGCATTGAGCAACGTCATTTCAAAAATTGGTCAAATTTTTCAAAATTTCAATTTTGATGCAGTCATAAAATTTGCTAAAATATTCCGTGACTCATAAAACTTTGCAAAAATGCTTGCCTGGTGTTCATCTTGATTGCACTTGAGCAAAAAAGTTCGTATCAACAAGAAACAAAAAATTATAGCAATTTGATTTATTGGAAGTTACTCAGAGCGCCTCCTTAAAGGCATCGTCTAGGCTGAGCAAGCAGTTTTCTCTGAGCTAAGCTGACAGAAATTTTCCTGAAAAATGCAATTTTTCAGTACCTAAGCATGAGCCTAAGCCCCATGCCCATGTTAAGCATAAGCCCAAGCCTAAATCAAGGCCAAGTTGAATTTGGTCAAAAATAGGGACGATTTTTGTCCATTTTGTTTGGTCAAAAATAGGACGATTCTGGTGAATTTGGTCAATTTTCTGAAATGAACAGGTAAAACTGGCTTTTTTGATTCTAAAAAATTGTAAACACTAATCCGACTCCATTTAAACACGTTTGGAACGGAAAAACACTGGTTTTCGAAAATATTGCCGCCGCCAGACCCCCGCGATCATTCTACTTTCTTGGCCAAGTGTGGCTTGAAATTAAGTTTCCAATGCAAGTTTTATTTCAAAATTTAAAAAAAACGCAAGCTGAGACCCAGACCCAGACCTATTACATGTATATATCACATATATATTACATGTATACATATAGCCCCCCTTGGGGGGGCCCCCATTTTGGTCGCCCCCCCATTTCAGATGGGGTGCCCATACATGTAACAGCACCAAAATTTTGGGTACCCCTCCCCCCTTGGTGGGTTGGTCCTTTTTCGTAAACTGAGAGAGCATTAACCGCCCCCTCTCCTGAGTCACTCATTTTTGACAAAAAACCCGCCCCCCCCCCCTCCCCGCCCCCACCCCCCCCACCCATAAATTTGCCAAACCTCCCCAAGAAAGACAGGGCAATTTTTACAGAACCCCTTTACCTTTTTACGATTTTCTTAAACCATGGTTTTAGCTCAGCTGAAATTTCAGCAAAACAGAGACCTGCTGTGCTGCAGGTTTCAAATTTCAATTGCGCTGAAACCATGGTTTTGGAAAATCTACGAAACTCGTAACGAATCGAACGATAGTCTACGGCGCCTAAAACGTACTATGGTAACTGGTCCAGATTGTATACCCTATATTTTTTATAAGACTTTTGCAGCTGAGTTGAGTTTTCCCATTCATTTTATATCAAGTTTTGCTTTATGCCTTTCATGTCTTCCCCAAGACTGGAAAAATGCAAACGTAACTCCAATATTTAAGCAAAAAGGGACAAAAACGGACCCTCAAAATTATCGTGATGTCAGTATAACGTCTGGAGCCGCGCGGCCTATTGATTTTTGGATTAATAAGACTTTGAAAGATTTTTGTTTTAAGCACGATATATGGTCTAATATTCAGCATGGTTTTTTAGGTGGCCGCTCGACGGTCACAAATTTGATACAATGTGTGGATGATTATACTAAAGTTTTAGATAATAAGGGATATGCAGACACTGTATATATTGACTTACGTAAAGCTTTTACATCTGTATCGCACGGGAAACTAAACTACTACTTAAATTGCGCAATATCGGTCTAGGCCCACGTTTTTGTAATTTCGTTTCAAATTTTATTCGAGGCCGTCAACAGCGAGTTCGTATATATGATAGTTTTTCTGACTGGGAAAATGTGACTAGCGGAGTCCCTCAAGGATCCGTCTGCGGGCCAACCTTATTTTTAATTTATATAAATGATATCCCTACGTTTGACCGAGTGAAAGTGTCCGTGTATGCCGATGATACTAAGATTTATAGTCTATGTTACTGTTTGCATGATCCACCTGATTTACAAAACGCTCTGGATTCTTTTTTCTCATGGGCGAATAAATGGCAGTTGACGACTGCACCTGAAAAGTGTGCTGTTTTGCACATGGGCTCAAGAAACCCAAAGCGTGTTTTGTATTTACAACAGCAACCACTTTCGCAGGTTACTTCTTATAAAGACTTGGGAATAATTATACAGTCCGATTTGAAATTTGTTGAGCACTGTTCTCTAATCGCTAAAAAAGCTTTTTCTGTTACAAATATGATTTTTCGAAATTTTGTTAGCAGAGACCTTACATTGCTTGTTGAACTGTTTAAAATTTACGTACGCCCTATTTTAGAATATGCCTCAGAAGTGTGGAATCCAGGTCTTGTTCGTGATATAAAATGCGTAGAACAAGTGCAACGTTATTTTACTCGTCGTTTATTATCTGCTGACATTCCTTATACTCAACGACTCGAAATTTTAAAGTTAGATTCGTTGGCAATGAGGAGATTGTGTAAAGATTTGCTATTTGTTTATAAAATTTTGCAAGGGAAAACAATTCTAAATTCTGATGAGTTGTTCGATTTAAAACCGTCAAATACGAGAGGTCACTGTTGGAAAATTCGGAAACCGATTGCATATACTTTGGCACGCAAGCATTCTTTTTCATGTAGAGTAGTCGATTGCTGGAATAGTTTACCTGATTTTGTTGTTACCTCTGAAAATAGTTTCAAATTTAGTACAAATTTGGAAGAAGCTAAAAATATTTTATATCGTTTTGAACGTTTTGAATAATAAACTTTTTTCCCCGTGGTGCATATACTCTGTGTTTCTTTCTTTATGGAGTAAATTTTTGTTTGTTTGTTTGTTTGTTTGATAGTTCGTAATGAAATTAAGTGCAAATCATATAAAAACGTACGTAAAACCATGGTTTAGTAAAACCACCTTCGTGAAATCCACCCTTAGGCCGTGTTTACATTGAGCTTTTTTTCAGCTGCTCGAGCAGCTGAAAAAAAGCTGCAGCTTTTTGTGGCCATTTCCGGCTTTTTTTCAGCTGCTCGAGCTGCAGCTGAAAAAAAAAGCTGCAGCAGCTGAAAAAAAGCTGGAACTGCAGCGTTGTCATGACAACGGAGCAGCTAGTCTATAGTGACCGCCATACTTATCCGCTTTTTTCAGCTGCTCGAGCGTTTTTTCAGCTGCTCGAGCAGCTGAAAAAAAGCCGGAAACGGCGAAAAAAAGCTGGAACTGCAGCGTTGTCATGACAACGGAGCAGCTAGTCTATAGTGACCGCCATACTTATCCGCATTTTTTCAACTGCTCCAGCTTTTTTCCAGCTGCTCGAGCAAATGTTACGGACAACCTTCTGGACACGGACTCGGACTCGGACACGGACAACTACGGACAGTTCCGCACTACTATGCACTAGGCTTTAGGGGTCGAATAAGTCGGAAAAACGGCATTTTTTCGACTAATGATCCGGAGTCCCCCTATATCCCCCAAACTTAGGCGGGGTCAAAATTGAACGCTCTTTCGAATAGGCTAGGTTAGAAGTTTGTAGGATGTAAGCTTTAGCTGGAAATCAAACTTTGTCCAAAAATTAAACTTAACATGAAATTTTTTGCGCAAAATTGGATTTAGTCAAAAATATTGCATCAAATAAAAACCTGCTGGTACCATTGAAAGAGCAACTTGTAAGCTACTAAATGCTGAAAAAATTTTGTAAATCGGTTCAGGCTTTGAAAAGTTATAGAACTTTTTCTGAAGCCACCAGGACCAGGCTGATCGAAGCGTTACAGCACAAGTACGGTTCCGGAGAAATTCCGGGCTATAGCTGCAAATTTTATAAAATATAAAGCTAGTTAGTGTTTTTTTAGCTATGTTTTTTACTACGGTCTTGGGTCCTCAAAATTCTGCAAAGTTTCAGCGCGATCGGGCAACGCTACGCAAAGTTGCTGGCTCAAAAAATTAATTTAAAAAATTAAACGGTAATTTTCGGCATTCGATATCTCTTTGCTGCTTCAACCGATTTGGCTAAAACTTAGCATGAAGATAGCCTATTATAGTGCGCAGTTGAACATTCTTTTATTTTTTTAAATAGTGTTCTAGAAAATGATGCCACTTCTTTTAGTGCTGGGAGACCAACCTCGAAAATACAAAAATTGTAATTTTAAAAAATTCGCGCTAAATAGTCAAAAACAAAAATAATGTTCAACTAGAAGAGCGCAAGGGCTAAATTTTGATATCTGAACCATGATTTTAAGACAAACATGCCATTAGTTATCGCTTGCCGAAAATTTACTCACGCGCAGTGCTCTGGCAGTCACGTGACATTTAAACGTGATTTAAAATTTTTACACAAAGGGTATTTCATACCATACTAAGGCCGTGTTTACATTGAGCTTTTGAGCTTTTTTTCAGCTGCTCCAGCAGCTGAAAAAAGCTGCAGCTTTTTTTTCCCGTTTCCGGCTTTTTTTCAGCTGCTCGAGCAGCTGAAAAAAACTCAATGTAAACACGGCCTAATTTAAATTGCTTATTTAGTAATATTTTAGTTTTATCAACTTTATGTTGACTTTTGAGGCAACTCCCGATTCCCGGAGCGCCCCCTCAAGGTGGCGCTCCGAATAACTTCCATAACTTTATTATCTTATAAGTCGACGTAGGTTCTAGCTAGAATGAATTTCGTTTAAGGTGGCACTCCGGAATTGTGGGTTTTGGCCATTATTTTGAAAACGCGCAAAAATAAACATGCATCGTACGAACAAAAGTTGATCAGAAGTAAATTTCCTTCAATTTGATGTACATATCACATGTTTTTTTTGAACATTTTTGAGCAAATTTTTGTCAAGAAAAATGTTTTCACAGAAATGCCGTCACAAGCCAGTGCATTTACACGTATGTAATAAATTTGAAAGGCTGAAAAACACTAGCAGTTGTGTTTTACTGAAACGTAATTAAAAATTTTTGTGTTTTATTGGCCCGTATTCACATACTAACACTAACGCTTAAAGTTAGTGTTTACACTTAGTGTTAGCGCTTGTAAGCGCTAAGTGTTATTCACATACTTAGTGTTTATTTAAGCGCTTAGCAAACACTAACGCTTAACTTAGCGTTTCAATTTTGTATTCACATACTTAAAATTTAGTGTTTGGCTTAGAATTAAGCGCTTAAGTTTAGGGACCTCGGGAGCTCCCTAAGCGCTAAGCGCTTAGTTAGTGGATGGTGTGGGGAAGGGGTAGGGAGAGTGGGGGAGGTTCTTGGCCGCCATGGGAAGGAAGGGCATGCAATTTAGGATATATTAGTGACATTTTCCGACCAATTCGATCCATTTTGCTCGTTTAATCGCCAAAAATAAAAAATGCAAAATGTCCAAATGTCCTTTGTTGTCCAAATTCGTTTTTTTACATTTTTGAGTAGAGCATCCTAATCGAAGTAATTTTTCTTAAAGAACTTCTATTTGAAAATTTATATTTTTCACGATATGCCCCCTGAAACATGTAGAGCTGATTTTGCATTTCTCAGGAATCCACCTGCTGAAAACATATTTTACAAATTTATAATTCGAGAAAAATATATATTATTAATCAGAAATAGTAATTTGAATAAATCTATAATCGGATTTATAAATACCAAATGGAAATGCCAATAAATAACGAATTCCGGATCCACATCAAGCAGGGAGCGCACTCCAAGCCAAAGCCAAAACTAAGCACAAAAGTTGCTAAACGCTAAGTTTAGTATAACACTAATTTTTAAGCGTTTATTTTGTGAATAACAGTTTAGTACAAATTAAGCGCTAACACTTACAAACGCTTAGCGTTAGTATGTGAATAACTCTTAGTGTGTGAATTCGGGCCATTGATTGAGGTATAATTTTTTTGTGAACTCACGCAATACTTTCTGCATGAGATAGAAATATAGTGCGTGTGAATACAAACGCAAATTTTCGACTTGCGATTTTAAAAAATTTATCTCAAAGAAAAAAGTTAAAATTTGGCTCATAAATGCACCTTAGCATCTTCGAGCGGTCGCAAAATTTGATTTTTGGTAAATCGATAGTATCTAAAAAATTTAGCCAAATTTATGTTTTTCAAAAATCGCGATTTTAGTGTTTTTCGATATATCAATCATATTCATCAAAAATGACTTTTTGCGACCGCTCGATCACGTTGAGGCAAGTAAAATGAGCTATTGATTGTGCACCAGCTACTTACTTGCAAAGAGAAATCGCAAGCCGAAATTCCACTCACGTTTGGTCTACAGTGAATGCTAATTTGTACCAATCAACTTCATTTTTTGTATTTAGGCATACTTTTCCACCAGCTTGCCATTGTATATCTAAAATTGACCCCAAACTGCCGTTTTTTGAAAAGTCACATTTCAGGAGCGCCACCTTAAGGTGGTACTAACGAATGTGCAGTGTTTTTAAACAAGCTAGTATTCAATAATTAATTAGTTTTAGAAGACATTCTTTATACCGTTCAAAAGCACTACTTTTATACTACTTTTATGCTAACTTTCATTTTACAACTCAATTGTTGATTTATGTGGCACGTGTTAAAAGTGGACCAATTTGGCTTTTTTGAGCGCTTTCAAATCTGGCCACTTTTTGACGAGTTTAAACAACAAAAACATGCGAGAAATTGCACAAATACTTAAAAGCGGTTTATCTAGACCCAAAATGGATGTTTTTATGATTTGTTAATTATTGAATGAAATATACGGTTTCAAAGTAAAAAGTGTCTATTCACACGCAACTTTCGGGATATATATCTGCGCAAAAATATAAGAAATTTAAAAAATTTTCATTTTGGGTCTAGAAAACTTGCAAATGTTTATTCATGTTCATTTTTGTGTTTACGCACTGCGCATGCGCTTAGAAAAGTGGCCAGAACTGTTAAATTTACATTCTCCTGTTGTGTAGTTTGGCTTGTTGGCTTGGCTTGCTCCTAAAATTTTTTCCCATGATCCCGCTAACTTCATTTGCCATTATGTGTATACGAATCAATTTCTTGGAGACTTTATTTTTAAAAAAAATACTGTTTGAATTAACTAAATTTTTTCAAAAATTTAAAAAAACTGCACATTCGTTAGTACCACCTTAAGGGGGCGCTCCGGAAATCAAGGATTTGGGCCGTATTTTTTAACAACAGCCGAAATGACCTATCATTCTTGAAGGAAAGTTGCCCAAAATACTATGTCTGATGTTTTGACGTGTATATCTCCATAGCAAAAAATTTGGAAAAAATTGGACATATTACTGATTTTATTCGACTTTCACACAAATTCAGCAAGTAAGCCAGTACATCAACGCTTTTTGAGGTTTTCCAAACAGACGATACGTAGATTTTGTTAGTCGTAATGAAAAATTAAAACAATTTTATTGCGTTCTGTGCAAAAAAATCTCACAAGAAAACATTTTCAGAAGCAGCAGACTCGAACATAGACTGTGTGAAATGTGAATACAAAACCAATTTTTCGGCATTCGATTATAAAAAGCTGGTAAGATATTTTTCTACAAAATTTTGCACAATTATAGCCTTAGGCTCTGCGCAGTTGAACAAATTTTTAGTTTTTTAAGATAAAGCTTAGAAATTTCTTTATATGAATTTTATTGCTCAGAGTTCGACTTCGAAAACACATAATGAAATTTTTTATCCAAACCCGACATAAATGTTAAAAACCAAAATAATGTTCAACTACATAGAGAAGCATATAAGCTACATTTGGGTATATAAAGTGTGACTATACGCAAAGTATAAGCAGAGTTATCGTTTGCCGAAAATTCACTCACGTTTGGTGCTCTGGGAGTCACGTGACATGATCACGTGATTTGAAATTTTGCCTCCAGTGTTCTTTTGTGCCATACTACATATATGTATAGTAAAGTTTGACATTTGCCAACTTTTTTGCCAATTTTTGATGTAACCCCCGATTCCCGGAGCGCCCCCTTAAATATATTAAAGCCTGCTACAAAGCTCTGTTTCTGAGTAAGTTTCACGTGCCTGCTGCCTTGTTCTGATTTTTTATCTTGTTCAGAAAATTTCTATTTTCGCTAAATGCGCATAATTTTTCAAACGGCATAACTGAGCGAAACTTTGTTCAAATTTTACGATCTATAGCTTAAACTGTAGGTAATTATGTTGCCGAGGTGTATCTTTTCTTATAATTTTAATCCAATTGCTTTGGCTCAAAATACACTAGTTTTTCTAAAATTGGTCAACTTGAAATCGCTGCAGAAATTCACCAAAAACAGAAATCAACATTTTCGAAGAAGGTACACCTGAATCTACTTATTTTCTAACTTTAAGTCAAATTTCGCAATGAAAAAACGACATGGAGGAGAGCTATCACGATTCAAAAGCGGCTATTGCCGATTTGAAAAATCTGAGGTTTGCCCACACAAACGACAGTGTCAAAAAATAGAGCGTATCTTTTAATGCAAATAACCATTGAGAAAAGTTGGAGAAGCCAAAAAGTAGCTAACGAAAAATTAGCTTGACAAATAGTGCATTTTTGTCAGTATCGCTCAACGTAATTTGAAATTTTTTTTTACAAATGTTTGCCTACACAAACGACTTTTTAAAAAGTTGCAGTCACCTATCATCTGAGGAAAACCGTTTTTAAAAGTAACAAAAGCCATATACAATTTTTCGGAAAATCGATTTAAAGATTTTGCCATATCAAAATGCAGGTCAAAAAATTAATTTCAACAAAACTACATGTTATGTATATAAAACGAAAGCTAATTCACTGCTGAACAACCTTTCTTCAAGGACAAGGACCTGAAAACGTGACTGAAAACTTTTACTACGCAAAGTCAGTGATTCAGAGCGCCACCTTGAGGTGGCGCTTTGAGAATTTGTTTGTTGACGAATTATTTTTTCTGGAGCAAAATCGACATATAGTTCTTGAAGAAAAGTTGTTCAGAATGTGTTCAGGAGTCGATTGATGAGTATAACTCGAATTTTAAAAAAATTGAAAAAATCCGAAAATTTGAAATTTGCGTTTTTGTGAATATTTTTCTAATATGACCAAACTAGAAAAAAGTGCACAAAAAATCGAAGTAAAAATAAATTACTTTTCTTTTTGATAAGTAGACAAACATAGTTGAAGCAAACGTCTGTCAAATCAAGCCATTCGCACAGAAAAATAAAAAAAACATGCAGCAAGCCAAGCAACATTTCAATTCAAAACCAAGGTTTTTCGCCAAAGGGCACAGATTCCAAATCGCATGTTTTGGGTTGAGACATAAAATTTTGATACAATATATAAGAATAATCAAAGAAACTGACTAATTTTTATTTTGTCAATAAATGGACTTTGAAGCGAGATACTTGTTGTTAAAGTTGCATGAAAAGTTAAAAATCGTTATAACTAAAAATTTAAAACAAAATTCACAAAACAAAAAATTTAGCATCCCAAACGTTTTAAAACCTTTCAAACGAGCTATAAATTGTCCAAATTGATAGAGTTTGAATTGAGTTATGTGTGTCCTGTGAATACAGTTTTCGCAAGTCACGTGACAGACACAAAAAATGAAAATGGCCCGAATTCACATACTAAGAGTTATTCACATACTAACGCTAAGCGTTTGCTAAGTGTTAGCGCTTAATTTGTACTAAACTGTTATTCACAAAATAAACGCTTAAAAATTAGTGTTATACTAAACTTAGCGTTTAGCAACTTTTGTGCTTAGTTTTGGCTTTGGCTTGGAGTGCGCTCCCTGCTTGATGTGGATCCGGAATTCGTTATTTATCGGCATTTCCATTTGGTATTTATAAATCCGATTATAGATTTATTTAAATTACTATTTCTTATTAATAATATATATGTTTCTCGAACTATAAATTTGTAAAAAATGTTTTCAGCAGGTGGATTCCTGAGAAATGCAAAATCAGCTCTACATGTTTCAGGCCTTCAGGGGGCATATCGTGAAAAATATAAATTTTCAAATAGAAGTTCTTGAAGAAAAATTACTTCGATTAAGATGCTCTACTCAAAAATGTAAAAAAACGAATTTGGACAACAAAGTGCATTTTTTATTTTTGGCGATTAAACGAGCAAAATGGATCAAATTGGTCGGAATATGTCACTAATATATCCTAAATTGCATGTCCTTCCTTCCCATGGCGGCCAAGAACCTCCCCCACTCTCCCTACCCCTTCCCCACACCATCCACTAACTAAGCGCTTAGCGCTTAGGGAGCTCCCGAGGTCCCTAAACTTAGGCCCGTATTCACATACTAACACTAACGCTTAAAGTTAGTGTTTACACTAAAGGCCGATTCACACGGTGCGTTTTTGCCGCTGCGATTTTGACGCAAAACGCAAGTCGCAGGGTGTCGCAAACGAAACGCACCGTCTAAACAAGCTTTGCGGCCTTAGTCCGTCTCGCAGGTCAGTTTGCTGCGTCTTTACTGTTTCAAAAAAATGACAAAGTGCTAAGCGAAAATTGTTTAAACCAACACAAACGTAGCATCAAAACGCAATGAAATCGCAGGTCGAATTGCAGTCTGCCGTTTAAAACGCTGCGGCAAATTCTAGACGCAGGCATTCGGCACTAAAAACGCTGCGTCTGTTCAGACATTGCGTTTTGCTTGCGGCAAGCTGCGTTATGCCGCAGCGGCAAAAACGCTGCGGCAAGATCGCAGTAAAATCGCAGCGTGTGAATCGGCCTTAAGTGTTAGCGCTTATAAGCGCTAAGTGTTATTCACATACTTAGTGTTTATTTAAGCGCTTAGCAAACACTAACGCTTAACTTAGCGTTTCAATTTTGTATTCACATACTTAAAATTTAGTGTTTGGCTTAGAATTAAGCGCTTAAGTTTAGGGACCTCGGGAGCTTCCTAAGCGCTAAGCGCTTAGTTAGGGGATGGTGTGGGGAAGGGATAGGGAGAGTGGGGGAGGTTTTTGGCCGCCATGGGAAGAAAGGGCATGCAATTTAGGATATATTAGTGACATTTTCCGACCAATTCGATCCATTTTGCTCGTTTATAGTAATTTAAGGTGGCGCTCCTGAAATGTGGGTTTTGGCCATTACTTTGAAAATGCGCAAAAATAAACATGCATCGTAAGAACAAAAGTTGATCAGAAGTGAATTTCCTTCAATTTGATGTACATATCACATAAAAAAACTTTTGAACATTTTTGAGCAATTTTCGTCAAGAAAAATAGATTTTCACGGAAATGCCTTTACAAGCCAGTGCATTTACACGTATGTAATGAATTTGAAAGGCTGAAAAGCACTAGCAGTAGTGTTTTACTGAAACGTAATTAAAAATTTTTGGTGTTTTATTGAGTGTGGTATAATTTTTTTGTGAACTAACGCTATACTTTCTGCATGAAACAGAAATATAGTGCGTGTGAATACAAACGCAAATATTCGGCTTGCGATTTTAAAAAATTTGCTCAACGAAAAAAGTTAAAATTTGGCACATAAATGCACCTTGTCATCTTCGAGCGGTCGCAAAATTTGATTTTTGGCAAATCGATAGTATCTAAAAAATTTAGCCAAATTTATGTTTTTCAAAAATCGCGATTTTAGTGTTTTTCGATATATCAATCATATTCATCAAAAATGACTTTTTGCGACCGCTCGATCACGTTGAGGCGAGAAAAATGAGCTATTGATTGTGCAACAGCTACTTACTTGCGAAGAGAAATCGCAAGCCGAAGTTCCACTCACGTTTGGTCTACAGTGAATGCTAATTTGTATCAATCAACTTCATTTTTTGTATTTAGGCATACTTTTACACCAGCTTGCCATTGTGTATCTAAAATTGGTCCCAAACTGCCGTTTTTTGAATAGTCACATTTCAGGAGCGCCACCTTAAATAAACTACAATCGGATTTATAAATACACACCAAATGGATATGCCGATAAATAACGAATTCCGGATCCACATCAAGCAGGGAGCGCACTCCAAGCCAAAGCCAAAACTAAGCACAAAAGTTGCTAAACGCTAAGTTTAGTATAACACTAATTTTTAAGCGTTTATTTTGTGAATAACAGTTTAGTACAAATTAAGCGCTAACACTTACCAAACGCTTAGCGTTAGTATGTGAATAACTCTTAGTATGTGAATACGGGCCTTAGTATGTGAATTCGGGCCTTAAGGTGGCGCTCCTGAAATGTGACTTTTCAAAAAACGGCAGTTTGGGGCCAATTTTAGATACACAATGGCAAGCTGGTGTAAAAGTATGCCTAAATACAAAAAATGAAGTTGATTGATACAAATTAGCATTCACTGTAGACCAAACGTGAGTGGAATTTCGGCTTGCGATTTCTCTTCGCAAGTAAGTAGCTGTTGCACAATCTATAGCTCATTTTGCTCGCCTCAACGTGGTCGAGCGGTCGCAAAAAGTCATTTTTGATGAATATGATTGATATGTCGAAAAACACTAAAATCGCGATTTTTGAAAAACATAAATTTGGTTAAATTTTTTAGATACTATCGATTTACCAAAAATCAAATTTTGCGACCGCTCGAAGATGACAAGGTGCATTTATGTGCCAAATTTTAATTTTTTTCGTTGAGCCAATTTTTTAAAATCGCAAGCCGAAAATTTGCGTTTGTATTCACACGCACTATATTTCTGTCTCATGCAGAAACTATTGCGTTAGTTCACAAAAAAAGTATACCACACTCAATAAAACACCAAAAATTTTTAATTACGTTTCAGTAAAACACTACTGCTAGTGTTTTTCAGCCTTTCAAATTCATTACAGACGTGTAAATGCACTGGCTTGTGAAGGCGTTTCCGTGAAAATCTATTTTTCATGACGAAATTTGCTCAAAAATTTTCAAAAAAATTTTTATGTAATATGTACATCAAATTGAAGGAAATTAACTTCTGATCAACTTTTGTTCTTACGATGCATGTTTATTTTTGCGCGTTTTCAAAATAATGACCAAAACCCACATTTCAGGAGTGCCACCTTAAGGAGGCGCTCTGAGTAACTTCCAATAAATCAAATTGCTATAATTTTTTGTTTCTTGTTGATACGAACTTTTTTGCTCAAGTGCAATCAAGATGAACACCAGGCAAGCATTTTTGCAAAGTTTTATGAGTCACGGAATATTTTAGCAAATTTTATGACTGCATCAAAATTGAAATTTTGAAAAATTTGACCAATTTTTGAAATGACGTAGCTAAATGCTGCCTCAACCAAATTTAACAATCTATAGCTTAAATTAAAGACAATTATCTTGCCGAAGTGCCATTTTTGTCAAATTTTCGTTACCGGCGACAAATTTTTAGTTATTTTAATTTCTATCAAAAGTGACGTTTTAAAAAGCCTATCATATTGAGCCAAATCATAATAATTACAATTCAAGAAGTTCGGCACCTCCACCTACGTCTGCTCTAACAGTCTGCGAAGTTTCAAGCGGATCTGTTTTCGCATCTGACAGTAATCTTAAAAAAATGTACGCTATAGCCCAATTGCAGAAACCTGAAGTTTGCCTACACATACGTATTTTCCAAAAAATAGAGCTAATTTTTCTGTACTAAAATGCGTTGAGAAAAGTTTCAGAAGCCAAAAAGTAGCTAACGAAAAATTAGTTTGAAAAATAGTGTATTTTTGTCAATATCGGTCAACGTATTCTGGAAATTTTTTAGAAAGGTTTGCCTACACAAACGACTTTTTGAAAAGTTGCAACTAGCAATTAGCTATAAAGAACTGTTTCAAAAAAAACCAAAAGCCATATAGAATTTTTTGGTATAGCGATTTAAATATTTTTTCCCATTGAAAAATAGGTTAAAATTTCAAGTTGAACCAAATTGGACGTTATATACATCAAATGAAAGCTAATTTAATTTGCAACAACTTTTCTTCTTGAGTTTATTAACAAAAACTTACGTGAAAAAGTTTATCGCCCAAAGTCGGTTATTCAGAGCGCCACCTTAAGGTGGCGCTCACCTCAAAAAGTCATGTTTGGCGCTAAGCTCATGCTGTCAGTACTAATACCATTTTGATTTTACATCAAAGAGACCTCAAAAAAACCTATTTACAATACATTTCAGCACTTTAATGTGAATGTGTCAAATTTTATGACCATGTCGAATTTCCTATTCACACTAATTTTATTTTTGACCTAGCTCAGCGAAACTTCAACCGATTTTGACGATCTTGGTATCAATAGAAAGATCTTTTAAAACTCTAGACGTGATTGATCTTCGATTTTTTATTTCTATTTTTGATTTTGCAAAAAACGATTTTTCAAAAATCCTTTGTGTTTGAGCGACTACAAAAAGTGCTGCGAGCCAAAATTTGAAAATCGAAAAACTTTCACGTCTGCATTTATATTCTTTCTTTCATTGTGCAAATTTTCAACTCGATCGCAATCGGCAGCTGGGACCCAGGTCCAAAAAAAGTAGTCGATTTCGCTACACAAAAATGTAAGGTTTGCCCACACGTTTCACTTTTTCAAAAATTAGACCTTTTCTAGGACTGCATATTTCCGTTGAAAAAGTTACCAAAAGCCATACTCAATTTTTTAAGAAAATAAATCAAAAATTTGACTTTTTCGAAGATTTATCAGCGTTTTAGGTTTTTCCTTTTTGATTTGCATTTTCACGGCTAAATTACTCAGCAAAGCTTCAACGTATTTTTATGTTTAGTACATCAATTTAAAGCTAAGAAACCGCACATTTCAGTGATATGAGTGATCATTTTATATTGAAACAAAAAATTTTGAGCTACGGTTACAAAATTGTCAAAAAAATTCGAAAAAAATTTTTAATCACAATATGCACATCAAATGAAAGCCCTTTTCATTCTGAACAACTTTTCTTCAAGATATTATGATCAAAAATGCAGCTGAAAAAAATTAAACGCCAAAGTTGGTTTCCCTAAGCGCCACCTTAAGCGCTTAATTCTAAGCCAAACACTAAATTTTAAGCATGTGAATACAAAATTGAAACGCTAAGTTAAGCGTTAGTGTTTGCTAAGCGCTTAAATAAACACTAAGTATGTGAATAACACTTAGCGCTTATAAGCGCTAACACGTGTGGCGTGTCACCGCTAGGCCGAATCGCCGCTAGGCCGAATCGCCGTTAGGCCGAAAAATCGCCGCTAGGCCGAATCGCCTTAAGGCCGAATCGCCGTTAGGCCGAAAATAAGTAAAAATGAATACAAACTTATTGAGTACAATTTTAAAAAATGTACAGTCTCTTACCATCAACAGCATACAGTATGTATGGTATTACAGTACAGTCTGTACTGTATATGCACTGTATGTACGTCTAATATGTACTGTTTTACATACATTACTGTATGTATGCTCCGCAAACACATTTTCGGCCTAACGGCGATTCGGCCTAGCGACGATTCGGCCTAATGGCGAAGTTTCGGCCTTGTGGCGATTCGGCCTAGCGGTGATTCGGCCTAGCGGCGAACGACCACACGTGTTTACACTAAAGGCCGATTCACACGCTGCGATTTTACGGGTTAAATGCAGTTGGGGGGGGGAAATAGTGGACCTATTTTTTTGAGTAGAGCACCTTGGGGGAAGCATTTTTGCTTCAAGAACCCCTATTTCATTTTTTGGATTTACTGAGATACGACCCCCTGAAATCTGAGCCCTCGGTGAGGGACGTTTTCGCAAATTTTTTCCGAAGCTCTTGTTTTCTCCATTCTAATCGTGTCAAAATGGTGTCAGATTATTGGTTACAATTTTTCAGAATCAAAACCAAGGCTCTTTGACCGGGTTCCTGCCGAAAAATTGGCCAAATTTGCCAGAAACGTCCAATTTTTGACCAAATTCAAACTTGGCCTTAATTTAGGCTTGGGCTTAGGCTTAGGCTTAGGGCTTAGGCTTAGTATGGGGCTTGAATACGGGCCTTAGGCTTAGGCTTAGTATCAGGCTTAGGCTTAGGCCCGTATTCACATACTAAGGCCCGTATTCACATACTAAGTGTAACGCTTAAACTTAGTGTTTACACTTAGTGTTAGCGCTTATAAGCGCTAAGTGTTATTCACATACTTAGTGTTTATTTAAGCGCTTAGCAAACACTAACGCTTAACTTAGCGTTTCAATTTTGTATTCACATACTTAAAATTTAGTGTTTGGCTTAGAATTAAGCGCTTACGTTTAGGGACCTCGGGAGCTCCCTAAGCGCTAAGCGCTTAGTTAGTGGATGGTGTGGGGTAGGGGTGGGGAGAGTGGGGGAGGTTCTTGGCCGCCATGGGAAGGAAGGGCATGCAATTTAGGATATATTAGTAACATTTTCCGACCAATTCGATCCATTTTGCTCGTTTAATCGCCAAAAATAAAAAATGCACTTTGTTGTCCAAATTCGTTTTTTTACATTTTTGAGTAGAGCATCTTAATCGAAGTAATTTTTCTTCAAGAACTTCTATTTGAAAATTTATATTTTTCATGATATGCCCCCTGAAACATGCAGAGCTGATTTTGAATTTTTCAGGAATCCACCTGCTGAAAACATTTTTCACAAATGTATAGTTCTAGAAAAATATATATTATTAATAAGGAATAGTAATTTAAATAAATCTATAATCGGATTTATAAATACCAAATGGAAATGCGGATAAATAACGAATTCCGGATCCACATCAAGCAGGGAGCGCACTTCAAGCCAAAGCCAAAACTAAGCACAAAAGTTGCTAAACGCTAAGTTTAGTATAACACTAATTTTTAAGCGTTTATTTTGTGAATAACAGTTTAGTACAAATTAAGCGTTAACACTTAGCAAACGCTTAGCGTTAGTATGTGAATAACTCTTAGTATGTGAATTCGGGCCTAAGTGCGCTCGCTGCTTGATGTGGATCCGGAATTCGTTATTTATCCGCATTTCCATTTGGTATTTATAAATCCGATTATAGATTTATTTAAATTACTATTTCTTATTAATAATATATATTTTTCTCGAACTATACATTTGTAAAAAATGTTTTCAGCAGGTGGATTCCTGAAAAATGCAAAATCAGCTCTGCATGTTTCAGGGGGCATATCATGAAAAAATATAAATTTTCAAATAGAAGTTCTTGAAGAAAAATTACTTCGATTAAGATGCTCTACTCAAAAATGTAAAAAAACGAATTTGGACAACAAAGTGCATTTTTTATTTTTGGCGATTAAACGAGCAAAATGGATCGAATTGGTCGGAAAATGTTACTAATATATCCTAAATTGCATGCCCTTCCTTCCCATGGCGGCCAAGAACCTCCCCCACTCTCCCCACCCCTACCCCACACCATCCACTAACTAAGCGCTTAGCGCTTAGGGAGCTCCCGAGGTCCCTAAACTTAAGCGCTTAATTCTAAGCCAAACACTAAATTTTAAGTATGTGAATACAAAATTGAAACGCTAAGTTAAGCGTTAGTGTTTGCTAAGCGCTTAAATAAACACTAAGTATGTGAATAACACTTAGCGCTTAGTAAACACTAAGTTTAAGCGTTACACTTAGTATGTGAATACGGGCCTTAGG
>JASANF010011132.1:0-47353 GCA_030248245.1 Trissonchulus sp. WLG1_4
GGCCCACGGTTTTTTTTTTGCTCAAATTTGTGCTCATTTGAGCATTAGAACATAAAAATGAGCATTGAAAAATAAAAATGAGCATCGAATGAGCATTGTTGCTATTGCCCAAAGACGTCACCAGGATAAAAAATTGAGATTCTGAAAAATTTCCACGAATCATGTTACACAAGTGTCGGGTCCCTTTAGTTTTTCCGGTGGGTCGGAACTTTTTTCGGGATGTCCCAGATTGATCCAAATAAGATCTTAAAATCGTTTCTCTATTTATGTTTCCAAGTAGGGAAGTTCATGACCATCACTTTATTTTCCATAGATTTTTGTCTCAGCTTATGTATCCAGTAGTCAGTATATCAGGCTAAGGGCGCAGCCTAGCGATCGACCGGAGGCTCCGGCTCCGGCTCCGGCCGGATTTGAGCCTCCGGCTCCGGCGCAGCCGCAGCCACGTGAGGAATCCCCCTGTTGGATCGGCGAAACAAAAAAATTTTCACAGTGCTCGAAGTTGTCCACAAAAATGCTGATTATTAAGCAAAAATGGCTTTTTCCTGCATGTTTCTAAGGTCTGTTTTCTTGAAAATTCGGCATGTTTTATTGATGGCTGCTGCACCTTTGCAAACTTGCTATATTTTCAAAAAAATTGTCCTAGGTTCGATTTCTTTTTTCTCAAAATTCTGGTTAGGTACGACCTGGATACAGGACGTATCAAGGGCGTACCGCCCCCCCTTTTGGTCAACTCATACGAAAATATCAACAAGGGCTCTTCGATTTGGTTCGCCGGAAATTCTGATATATATATACGTCTGAAATTGACCAAACTTGGTCCAAAAATCAAAATATTCTCTCATCTTTTTATGGGGGCTGCCGCCCCCAAACACGTGCAACTCTGTGGCTTCCTATTTCTTATTGTTATCTTTCGTCGCAGCCTATGCATGTATACACGAGTACATTATGCTGCATTTGCATGTCTACGCAGTACACGAGTATATTATGCTACATTTACTTGTGTAATATAAAGCCTAAGCCTAAGCTTAATACACTATCTGATGGACGTTACAATCTTTTGTTTTAATTTTTGTCCGAAAAAATTTCTAATACGTCTCTAGTTGACCACATTCAATCCAACTATTTAAAAAATCGTCAATTTTTTCTGGGGGCTGCCGCCCCCAGACCCCTGCAACGCTGTGGTTCGCCCCACACAATTCCTCAGTTTTGCATTGTGTTGTCTTTACTAAATATATACTTCGACTTGTAACTGTTACATACCTGTCATTTTAGCAATGCAACAGTGCAAAAAAACGTTTAAATTTTTTTGAGCATTCGAACTTAAAAATGAGCATCGAAACTTAAAAATGAGCACAAATTGAGCATTGACCGCTTTGAAAAAAAAACCCTGGATTGGCCAGTCACATGTTGCATAGAATGTCAACATGTAGCCTGAAAACGACCAGCGCATCTGCCTGTGCTATAACACAGGCAGGCTGGAGAGTGTCTCACTCTTCTTTTATATAGAGTGAGACGCTATTATGTACTCTTGGTTAAACCAATCAATCTTGAAGGGTGAGTGGCGCGGTAGTTAGTGACATTGCTTGAACAACCACAGTCATGTCGTTCGATTATCACAGAATTAATCTACGCTTCGAGAAACTAAATCTTTTGACCATTTCATTTTTGCTAAATACCAATATAACTTTCTAAAAAGTAATTTTCCTCCTTTTAGGAGTCTACTTGTTTACATTAGCGTTTGCTAAATTTTGATCCCCCTATCTCAAAACTGACGCAATTCTTACCTTTTTTGGACCAAAACGCACCGATTTTGACAATTTTTGGCCAAAATTTTGGGAAAAATTGCTGAAATTAAAAAATGCCGGTTTTTTGCCAATTTTGGCACAAAAGTTGTCTCACGTCGAGACCCTCTCCCTCTTTTACCCCTGGTGGGACCCCCGGGGCCGAATTTTGGTGGTCTTCTCGGTTCCCCCCCCCATCCCCTTAACTACATGAGTGTCTGAGCATGTATTGTAATTAGCATAAAAAGTTTTTTCTGCTTCATAATTGCTACTTAACTGATAGTTTGAATGATACATGCTCAGTTAATTTTAAAATATAATAACGCCCGTTAAGTTATTATTAAGTAAAAACTTGTACTCTCGACAGCCTCTCTCCCGACTCCCGTCCGCTAGTTGTTGAGAGGGGACAAAAATGTTAAAAAATGCATAATCTAGAAAATAAAAAGAATGAGTGAAAAAAATTTGAAAAGTAAAAATTGCATGAAAGTTGCAATATCTAGAAATAATACACGGTATGCATGTCCAAAAACAAGACTAATGCACCTTTGCTGACATATGCACAGACTTATGTGCTGCATAAGTCTGCACGCTTTGAGCAACTCAAGAGCACTTTATTGAAACACTTTATGAGCGATCCTAAAGAGGCTCATAACTCGCTCATAGCGGACCAGTTTATGCGCAAGTTTATGAGCATTCTTAAGAGCGCTTACTGAAACGCCCCTGCTAAAACTTTTTTGGTTATTTTTGCCAATTTGCTAATCGGTAGATAAAAGATTAATACCGTATAAAAGATTAATACCGATAAAAAATAAATTAGGAAGAAAATTTTTTTATAACTCTGCAATTCACCAAATTATGTCCAAAATTAAAAAAATTTCCTATGCGTCCCCAATAACTGACCATTTTTTGTCATTAAACGCAAAAAATTTCCTTATGAATACATTTACACCCATCTGCAATCTTTCACGTAACACAGTCATGCAGCCAAGTATTATATTATTATTGTTTGTTGTTCAATTTTGCGGTATCTGTACTAAAAACTGTCACAGATCACGTTCGGTGAGAACATTTCGATCAGTCAAATGTTTCGGAATAAATCAAAACAGTTTCGGCTTCGCCGCGGGAGCTGCTACATACAATGCCAATCACAGGCACTTTGCCAAAGCTTCCTGGCGAAAAAAACCCAGGTTAAATTGCAAAAAGTGCATGCAAAGCATTATTACAAAGCAGGGTTTTTTTTTTGTGCAAAACCCTGTGCAAATGCACACTTTTTTAAAATTTTGCACACAAAAATTAAAATTTTGCACAATAATGCACACTGCCCGATGGGCCTGGGATATGCTGAAAAAGCACTGTTTTTAATGCAAAATCGAAAAAAATCTGGGGGCTGCCGCCCCCAGACCCCTGCATCTACTGCTGGGTTTTTTTTAGGCCATAGCTAAGGCCATGGCCTAAATTTTTTCGGATTGGCCTAAATTTTTTCAGCGAGTGAGGCCAGCTGGCCTAAACTTTTTCAGCTGCGGACGGAGAAAAAATTTCCGATACGTCTCCAATTCACCAAATTTGACCTAAAAATCAAAAATTTTCTCCAATTTTTTTCTGGGGGCTGCCGCCCCCAGACCCCTGCGACTCTGTGACTTACTATACCTTGTTACTACCTTTTATCAAAGCCTATGCGTCTATACACAAGTACATTATGCTGAATTTACATAATTACACGGGGATAATATGCTACATTTACTTGTGTAATAGACTGTCTGATGTGACGTTCCCATCTTTTGTTTCAATTTTTGTCAGAAAAAATTTCTGATACGCCTCCAGTTGACCAAATTTGGTCTAAAAATTGGACAAGTCGCCAATTTTCTTCTGGAGGCTGCTGTCCCCAGACCCCTGCAGCTGTGCGTTTTAGTAGTCTTACATTTGTAAGGCGTGTTAAAATTGCTAAAAGGCGCCTTTTAATCAACCCATTACAAAAAATTGAGCCCTTCTCCCCGAATTTTTTTCTGGATACGCCACTGTAATGAATAGTTTGTATATATATATAGCTGTTTTATGGTAGAAAAAATGTCATTTCTGGTGAATTTAGGGTCCGTAATATAAAAAAATCTTGTGGATCCTCGCCAATCCGCCAGCTGCTGTGTAAATTTTGGTGGTTAGAGCTCGAAAAAAATTTTGGATGACGCTCTTTTAACAAAAAAGTATTGTTTTTGATTGAACGAATATGCTAATATGTATGTGTCGTTTTTGTGTTAAAATTGCTGTTGAATGCATATGCATTTGAACAAGTTAAAATTCTAAAAGTCGATTCCCTCCAAAATTTGTTTCTGGCTACACCACTGCACAATTTTTGTACATAATTTTTGCGAAAACGCAAAAATGAGTTGGCCTAAGCTTTTTGTCAATTGGCCTAAAAAAATTTTGGACCTGAGGCCAAGTGGCCTAAACTTTTCAGACCAAAAAAAAACTCTGAACTACTGACATCACTGGCGGCATCATCAACGGCGGCAGGTTTTTCTACTGCTTTTTTGAAAATGGCGCATGATTTGATTTGCGTAATGGCTGTTCAAATTGCCCCCTTTGAATTTTATGGCCCGCCAAAAAAATTCCGTTTCGTCTTTAATTAACCAAATTTCGCCCGAGAAATAAAAAAATTCTGCACTTTCAGGAGACTGCTGTCCCAGATCTCAGCAATGACCCAGGTTCCTAAACAAGTGTTGATGAAATATTATGTTTTTCAATGCAAAATTTATTTCAAAATTCTACAAAAGCTCTTGGGACTGCCGCCCCTAGGCCCCGCAATCACCAAGATTCGTCAACAAAGTGTTGCTTAAAGTTGCTTTTATAATGCAAATTTTATTTCAAAATTCCACGAAAGCAGTGGCTTCTGGGGGCGGCAGCTAGGTGGGGGCGGCAGCTACCTCCGCCAATTATGGCATACACATTTTTGCAAGATTAAGTCAAGGAATGTAGGTCGACTTCCCCTCGCCCAAAAAATTTATTGGATCTGCATCTGACAGCCATTATGCTAATGCCAGTAATTTCCAATATTTAGAATTTCAGCACACCAACATAAACATAGCAGCAACCACCAAGGGCGTACCCAGGGTGGACGGATGGTGGGAATCCCCCGCCCCCGAAATTTTTCCAAGTTATTTTTTCCACAAGGGTCCCTCCTTTGGTTTATATATATGGTCCGGCCAGAAAAAGTTTCTGATACGTCTCCAATTGACCAAATTTGGCATAAAAAGCAAAATTTTCCCCAATTTTTTTCTGGGGGCTGACCCCCAGACTCCTGCGACTCTGTGGCTTACTAGGCCGTGTTATTGCATATCTTTCATCAAAGCCTATTGTGTATACACGAGTACATTATGCCGCATTTACATGTCTACACGAGTATATTATGCTACGTTTACTTGTGTTATAATATACACTGTCTGATGTGACGTTACTTACTATCTTTTGTTTTAATTTTTCTATCGGAAAAAATTTCTGATACGTCTCTAGTTGACCGAATTGGGCCTAAAAATTGGGACAAATCGCCAATTTTTTTCTGGGAGCTAGGCAGCTAGCAGCCCCCTGACCTCTACACTTTTTTGGTTTAGTAATCTTGCGTTTGAAGGCGTTTTATGCGTGTTAAAGTTGCTAAAAAGTGCCTTTTCACCCATTACAAAAAATTGAAGTCATTCCCTCCCCGGACATTTTTTTCTGGGTACGCCACTGATACGTACGTACCTCTAGAGGTATAAAAACGCGTATATTTGCTCCTATATATACACATTTACAGTTTGCACAGAAAAATAAAATTTTGCACACTAAAATTAAAATTTTGCACAATTATGCACACAAAATTTTTTGAAAAAAAAAACCCTGTTACAAAGTAACGGGAAGGGGGCAGCCACTCAAGGCATAGTGCCCCACACGGACCCCTGTAGGGACCTGACGCTTTAGGGCTTTGTTACGGAGATGAGCGCATCCGAGGGCGGACGAGCCAAAGGATAGTGTTATCTATCCGCGGGTTATATACCTTTACCTTTTCTTTTTAATTTAAATTTGACCAAAATCTTCGGCATATAGACGTACGAGGAATGTCTGGGGGCAAGCTCCACCCAGATTTGGGATACAGGGACAAGCAAACCGTCGTCAAAATTAAAAAAAGCTGTCAGAAAACTCAAAATTTGCCTCAGATTGCTTTAAAAATGAGCAAAAAGCTGAAAATTCGCGAAAAATTATACAAATTTTGTAAAAAATTCCAATTTTTAAGTCAAGTTATATATGAGTTCAAGTCCCCAATATGTCGGACAAGACCCCCTAAAATTTTGAAAACGGGACAAGCCCCCCACCAGACTGAAATTACATATACGTAAAAGCATACATGTACAAAAACGGATCTATGTACGCCACTGTAAGATAACGCTAACTAGCACTATTGCTGCAGTGCAACGTTACTGTAAAGCTATAATCTAATTTTGACGAACGAAAAATAAAAATGACGACAGGAATTTAAAAATGACGCCAGAATGATGAAATCCGATTTTGAAAAAAAAAACCCTGATATATATATACACAAGTAGTAAGTACATTATGCTCATACATGTACACGGGGTCTCGATCTGGGGGGGGGGGCTTGTCCCAGAATTTTCAAAATTTTAGGGTGGCTTGTCCCGACTTTTCGGGGGTTTGAGCGGACAAAAACGCGAAAATTTCGATTTTTTTCCAAAAAAGAGGTAATTTTTGGCAAAATTTGGTTATTTTTAGAAAATTTTTGGCTTTTTCCTCATTTTTGAAGCAATTTACGTCGATCTGGGTCAATTTTTGAGTGTTTGGGCACCTTTCTTTCAGCATCAAGGAGGGGGGCTTGTCCCGGTGAGTCGAATCTGAGGGGGGGCTTGTCCCGAAATCTCAAGTCTGGGGGGGGGGGGCTTGCCCCCCCCAGACCCCCCCCCCATGTACATCTGTGATTATGCTGCATTTGCATGTCTACACGAGTATATATGTTATGCTACATTTTAGGGATGGAAGTCTCGGTCTTGGTCTCGGTCTCGGTCTCGGTCAAAACCCGAGACTAGCCCAGTCTCGGTCTCGGTCTCGGTCTCGGTAGTCGAAAAGTCTCGGTTTGTACCCGGTCTCGGTTTTTCAAATCTGTGAAAAATTTTCCTGTGGTCCCCCCTTTGGTTTATATTTTTGGCAGTATATTTTTTTCGGAAGTTTTTATGTCACAAAAATTTCACACCAAACAGTGAGATTCTGTCAAGTTTTTGCCGAAAACAACTTTACCGTGGTTATTAATTTATCAGTAAACACAGTACACACACGAAAGTCGAAAATGTATGTTTAAGTAGGTTTCTTGTTTCATATTATCTTTCAAGTCTGTCTGTGTGATTTATTATTCTATTTTGTTTTTTAGTATTAGTGTTTGGCTGGTCAACTTTTTTTATGCCAATTGGTGGCTTCACAATTTCACATACTTAACTGTAATTTCCAATTAGTATATATAAGTTTAGCAAAAAATCAAAAAAATCTGTAAAGTTCGACTAAACGCACTACTAAGAACTATGCGGTGACACATGTAGTTCGGTAGATGAGAAGGGAAGACTCTACTCTCAACTAAAATTTAGTCCCAGGGGATTGAGAATTGAGGGGGCCCACTCAAAGGGGTGTCACGCCGGAGGCAAAGAATGAAAGAGCGTCACGGCGCACAGGTCTAATTTTTGAACCAAAAACCCTTTCCATCTTAGGTGTATTTTAGCAGAACATTGGTAATTCGAATACATTCGGAGCTATTTTTAACCAAATTCGGCCAAACAGCGTCAAAATTGCTATTTTCTGCTGAGAATAAGGACAAATTGCGTCTGCTTTGAGACAGAGGTCAAAATTTCACAGTATATATTTAAGAAGACATGGTCCCACACTCACACAAATAGAGGAAAGAACCAGGAATGTAACCAAAATTGCCGTGATGTAGCTGTTAAGGTGTCTGACCATGGTCTTGTAATTTTACCTAAAAACTTGTAAAATGTCATCAAATCAATAGGTAAAAAAATGGCAAAAAAAAGACCCAAAGTCTCGGTTTTGGCGGTCTCGGAATTTGGTCTCGGTCTCGGTAGTCTCGGTTTCGTGGTCTCGGTCTCGGTCTCGGTCTCGGAAAAAAAACCGAGACTTCCATCCCTACTACATTTACTTGTGGAATACACTGTCTGATATGACGCTCCCATCTTTGGTATATATTAAATTTTGTCGGAAAAAAATTTCTGATAGGTCTCCAGTTGACCAAATTCGGTCTAAAAATTGGAATAATCGCCATTTTCTTCCGGGGGCTGCCGCCCCCAGACCCCTGCAGGCTTGTGTCCTTTGGTTTTTATGGTCCGGACGAAAAAATTTTCTGATACGATACGCCTCCCATTGACTAAATTTGGCCTAGAAATCTAAAATTTTCCCAATTTTTCTTCTGGGGGCTGCCGCCCACAGACCCCTGCAACCTGGTTTAGTATAGTGGTGCGGGGAAAAAAACCCTACGCGTTTTGCGGGGAAAAAACCCTAGTGCTTCCTGGCCGAACCTCACGACATAGGACCTTTTTGAGTATGCAGGTGGAAAGCGCATCCCAAACTGACTTACCACACCAATTTCTGTGCAGTTTTGAGGCCTGTAGCGTTTTTTATAAAATTTCAAAATTTTGCATGTTGAAAAATTCCAAAGTGACAAAATTTTCCAAATTTTTGACTTGTCATAATTTTTCACAAAAACACTATTGACCAACGCCGTTTGCATTTTTCAAGAGAGTTACCTTTCCTCTATACTTCTGAAGCTCGAAAACCGTGAAAAACGCTGTGGTTGACCAGTGACTGGTCAAAGTTTGTGCGGGAAAAAAACCCTATTGCGGGGAAAAAACCCTATTTTGTTTGGCGGCATTTTTTTGCTAAACTCACCCATTGTTGCTACTAAAGTTAGTTCATCTGGGCTAACAACATGCGTAGAGTTCATTAAAACCGTTTATTCGGCCGCAAAACGTCGTTTTTTGTCATTTTGGGCCATACCCCGACACCCCTTACGAAACCTGTTTTGATGATGTTTCACCAAAATTTGGCATTTTTTGCAATATTTAGGTTTTAGCTGCTGCGTACCAATTAAATCCAAGAATGATAGACGCGGGCGATGTTTGTCCGCTGTTTCTCACGTAATAAGCGCAAAAATCTGTTTTTAATGCTTTTAAATACGGAAAAAATGCCTATTTGGGCAGAAGTCATTTCTGCCAAAACGGGTCGATTTTTGAAGAATCATTGTGAGTCACATGGATGTCGCAGAAACGGTTTTTTTAGTCCATACTGCAGCCTAAGAGTTGTAGAACACGATGAAATTGTGTTTATATTCCCTGCTAATAGAACAACCAGAAAAAGTGATTTTTGGAAAGAACATTTTATTATATTTTTTCCCGCACCACTATAAACTTACTGTTGATAGCAGAACGTTAAATTGATAAAAATTTGTTGAAAAATTGATGATAAAAATATTGAAAATTTGTTGAACGTTACACTCAGACAAGGGCGCAGCCAGGGGGGGGTCGCGGGGGTCGCGACCCCCCCCTTTTAGTCGAACCTGAAGAAATTGTACACAAGGGTCCCCCCTTTGGCTTTTATTGCCCGGCCGAAAAAAATTTCCGATACGTCTCCAATTGACCAAATTTGGCCTAAAAATCTAAAAATTCTCAGTTTTTCAGGGTTGGCAAGTCTCGGGTTTGCAACCGAGACCGAAACCGAGACCGAGACCAGGCTACCGAGACCACCCAAACGAGACCTACGAGACCGAGACCAGCCCTTGGGGGGACCTTTTTCCAAGTTTCAATTTTAAAATTTTTTTAGATACTTTCAAATATGAAAAAAATTGTGATTAAGTTACAACAAAGTGACCCTACGGTTATGAGGTATGAGTGTATGACTTGCGAAGTTGCAAGAAACTTAACATTGTAACTTCGTGACTTTAGAAAGTTTTGAAAACTTCAAGTCTCATCTGAATTACCGAGACCACCCTATGGCAGGTCTCGGTTGTCCTACCGAGACCGAGACCGAGACCGAGACCAGCCTAGTCTCGGGTTTTTTACTAGACCGAGACCGAGACCGAGACTGCCAACCCTGCAGTTTTTCCTGGGGGCTGCCGCCTCTAGACCCCTGCAACTTTGTGGTTCACTATTCCGTCTTATTATCTTTCATCAAAGCCTACGCATGTCTACAAGAGTACATTATTCTGAATTTCCTTGTGTAATACACTGTCTGAAGTGACGTTCCCATCTATTGTTTTAATTTTCGTGTCGGAAAAATTTCTGATACGTCTCCAATTCACCAAATTTGGCCCAAAAATTAAAAAATTCTCGAAATTTTTCCTGGGGGCTGCCACACCTACACCCCGCAGCCGCAACAGTGATTTTAATTTAAATGACCAGATTAGCATTTGTTTATGTGCACAACTTCGTTAAAAAGTGCAAAAATAATTGTATTCTGGGGGCTCACGCCCCCAGACCCCGCAATAGTGGGTTCAAAAAATTGAGCAAAAAAGTGGACAAGGTGCGACCCCCCCTTTTCAAAGTCCTGGCTACGCTCCTGCACTCAGATTTCGTTTTTTTGCTGAAAATTAGTTGAAAAGTCTTGGATATGTTATTGAAATATTGCTGAAATAGGTTCAGATTTTTGTGGAAGTTTTGTTGATATTTTGTTGAAAAAATTTCGATATTTTACTGAAATGCAGCAGATCTTTTGTTGAATTCTGAGTAATAATATGTAGAAATTACAGTGAAGTATTGCTAAATTTTACATGTTATTTTGACGATAATTTCTCGCTATTTTTTCATGGAATTGGGCTTCCTGTGCCAGCGAAATCGTGCACAGGTATAATCAGGGGCGGACCGTGACCTCCAAAAAGGGGGGGATACGGCATAAACTATTTTTACCTTTTTTGACCTTTTTACTACGTTCTTAAGCTACGTTACTACGCTGCACTGCTGCGTCATGATGTTTTCGAGAGACAGTGTTGTGCATAGAAAAAATTTCGGTGGCCGGGGGGGAATGACTTCGATTTTTGGTAATGGGTTGAAATGCACATTTTAGCAAGTTTAACACTTAAACAAAACGCCTTAAAAATGCAACATCGCTAAATCACAAAGTTGCAGGGGTCTGGGGGCGGTAGCCCCCAGAAAAATTTGGAGATTTTTGTAAATTTTAGGCCGAATTTGGTTAACAAGAGACGTATCAGAATTTTTTCCGACAGGAAAATTAAAAGAAAAGAAGGGAACGTCACATCAGACAGTATATATATTAGACAAGTAAATATACATACTCGCGCAGACATGCACAGGCTTTGATGAAAGATAGTAACAAAGAATAGTAAGCCACAGAGGTGCAGGGGTCTGGGGGCTGCAGCATCCAGGTAATAAAATCGAGAATTGCTAGATTTTTAGGCCAAATTGAACAACTGGAGACGTATCGGAAATTTTTTTTGGCAAGCCACAGAAACCAACGACTGGACTTTACGAATTCACCCCTACTGCGTCAAAATTGTTTCACAATTTTCGAATTGATTTGTAAATTTTATCCCAATTATTGCGAATTTGCGGAACACTATGAGCTCAGCAACATAAAAAAACATGTACAGGCGCGCATATGCCCAAGTTGTGAAGCTGATGATAATATTTGTTGTTCACTCTTTAAAATACAAAATCTGTGAACAGTTTGAGGTATAACACGATTTGAATAATGACAGCAATTCAGGGAAATTTACGTTATATGGAAAGTTAATAATATGTTAAACAAAGCCGAACAGTTTCAGGAGGTGAAGGCGGCAGCCCTCTGAAAATTTTTTTAAGTATAGGCCGAATTTTTTCAACTGGGGACGTATCAGAACTTTTTCAGACAGGGAAATTAAAACAAAAGATGGGAACCTCACATCAGAGTAGGAGACTGTATATATTAGACAAGTGGATGCAGCACACAAGTGGATGCTGCATGATGTAATGTAAGCTTGAACCATGGACATTTAACAACCTGAGCGAGATGAAACCGCAAAGCGAAGTTAACTCAGCGCGTTGGTTAGGCATGCATGCATAGGTTTTGATGATAAAAGATAATAAAAAGGAATAGTAAGCCAGAGCCGCGGGGGTCTGGGGGCGGCAGCCGGCAGCCCCCAGAAAAAATTTGGGGAAAATTTTCGATTTTGAGGCCAAATTTCATCAATTTACGGCCATTTTTGGTATGCGGTTCCAAAAAATTTTCCTTTGTTCCGGGCAAAAGGGGGGATATATCCCCTATATCCCCCCCACCGTCCGCCCTTGGGTATAATATATAACAAGAGTTAACCAATTATCCATTTTACGTATTACCCTACAAAAACCCCCATCCCCCTTCCCTTCCCTTTAATATTTATACTTACAAATAAGCTTACGTAGACAAAATTACCTTTTTCATTAATTTAAGTCCTAAGTCTAAGCCTAAGCCCAAGCCTAAATTAAGGCCACGTTTGAATTTCGTCAAAAATTGGACGTTTCTGGCGAATTTGGCCAATTTTTCGGTAGGAACCCGGTCAAAGAGCCTTTGTTTTGCTACTAAAAAATTGCAAACAATAATCTGACACCATTTAGACACGATTAGAACGGAAAAACAAGGGCTTCGGAAAAAAATGCGAAAACGTCCCTCACTGAGGGTTCAGATTTCGATGGGTCGTATCTCAGAAAATCCAAAAAATGAAATAGGGGTTCTTGAAACAAAAATGCTTCCCACAAGGTGCTCTACTCAAAAAAATAGGTCCACTATTTCCCCGCCCCCAACTGCATTTAAGGGGGTAATTGCGTTTTTAGGTGTATTTTTGAAAGGCCATAGCTCAGCGTTTACAAATTCAAATCACAAGCGGTCTTTTGCATTAGGTAGAACAATATCATTCCTAAATGTATGCCATGTATTGAAATTTAACCTGTGATTTTGTTTCCAGTATAAGCGACTAAAGGAAGGTCCTTTCCAAAATGTTACAATTTTTTACAAAAAGTTTGCGCCACAGCTCTGAATCATACGATTACCTGTTGGGGCTAAAAGTTGGTAAGGTTTTTGACATATTTAAAATCCCCAGGCATGTCCCCCACTTTTTTAATAACTAGTCAATTTACTGAGAAAATAGCTGAAAAGCAAACGCACCGAAAATTTAAGATATTTTCTTGTAATTAAAACCCTCTAAAAATGTCCACAGGTGAAATTTCGAAAAAGTGAGAGACATGCCTGGGGATTTTGACCTTTACAGTGCTGTCCCAAAAATTTATGCTCAGGCGTCACTTATAACTTGAGTACTGGTGGCGCAAAGTTTACATAGAAATCACAAAAACCTCGAAAACGCAACTACCACCTTAACCCAAACTTCAATTGGCTCAGGCTAGGTTTATGTTTGGCCTCAGGCTTAGGCTTACGCTCAAGGCTAAAACAAACTAGTACAGCATTTCTTCAAAAATTGAAGCCCACTAGTTACGTGACGATGCTCGAATCTGATTGGCTCAGAGCTCGAGGCAAGTGCTGTATGTAAACGCTCGTCGAACAGAGTCTGTTCAACAGACGTATGTACGTTAGCCGCCGTGTCTCCACAGCAAGCCAAACAAAAGGTAACTTGTTCGTCAAACTAAAAAAGTTAATTGTTCAAAAAGTTACACTAGCGTCGCAATTATCCACGAATAAAGACCAAATTCTACAGAAAAGTGCAGTTTGCTGTTATCTGCATAAATACCAACTGTTGAATTGCAGACGGCTAATCATTAATATAGAGTAAAAATATAATAGGATCTAACACACTGCCCTGAGGCACTCCACTTCGAACAACCGCATTTTCTGAAAATTCAGTGTCAACTTTGGTCGTTCGCCGCTAGGCCGAATTACCGCTAGGCCAAATCGCCATCAGGCCGAATCATCGCCATTAGGCCGAATCGTCGCTAGGCCGAATCGCCGTTAAGCCGAAAATGTGTTTGCGAGAATACTAAGGTACAGTAATGTATATACACACACAGTCCATATACAGTACAGACTGTACTGTAATACCACGCGTATTGTATTCGGTTGATGGTAAGAGACTGTACATTTTTAAAATTGTACTAAAAAATTCGTATTCATTTGTATTTCTTTGCGGCCTAATGGCGATTCGGCCTTCCGGCGATTCGGTTAGCGACTATTTTTCGGTCTAACGGCAATTCGGCCTAGCGGTGACACGCCTCAACTTTAACGTTCTATCACGTAGAAAACTGTCAACCCATAACAGCAGTTCGTTATTTCTCAAGCTTAGCAAGAAGTTTAGTGTGGGAAACTTTGTCGATTGCTTTTCTTATGTCTAAATACAATAGTGAATACACCTACAGATTTTTTCTGGTCAATACTATTTTAGCAATCTTTGAAACAAGTAATTAATCGAGTCATAGTAGAACGCTTACTGAGAAACCCATGATGAAAGTCAGAAATTTACTGAGACCCATTCGAAAAGTTTAAGATATGGTGTTTTACTATTTTCTCCATAGCTTTGCCACAAATAGAAGTTAAACTAATCGGCTAATAGTTTTTTGGAAGACTATGATCACCTTTTTTAAACATAGGAACATCTTTTGCACCTTTCCAGAATCCAGGCCATTGGCAGTTTAGAGGATTTTACAGAAGCGTTAAAAATTAACTCTAATAAAATTGAAAGTTGTTCCTTGTAGGATTTTAGAAAAGTTACGGGAATATTATCAGGTCCCGTCGCACATTCGGAAGGAAAAGAACCAATCGCGTTTTCAATGTCAGCTCTTGAAATACAAACATTTGATAAGTAGTGGTCTCCATTATTGATATGCGACAAATCAGGAATATAACAGTCGTCATCACTAAAAACACTTGCAAACTGCTGGTTCATTAACGCGGCCTTTAGTTTAGCATCATCAACAGTATTACCATCACTAACTTTTAAAGGTGGTATATTTCATTTGTAATTCAATTTTGGTCGAATGTACGAAAAAATGCCTTTTTATCAGATGTTATCAGAAACTTAGATTCATTCTGTGCTACAAATTCTTTTTTCTATCAAATGCAGTGGCGCAAGCAATAAAAACGTCATAATTAGATTCTGTGGGTGCTTCTAGACAGTGGATCCTCTATTCTAGATACAAGACCCTCTATCCTCGGCAGAAGACCCTCTATTCTAAGCAGGAGAGCTTTTATCTTGAGGCGAGGGACCCTTTATTCCGCGCACAGAGCATTCTCTTCTAGACAGAGAACCAATTAAAGGCAGAAAAGAAAACCCAGTGTTCTAGGTAGATAACCCGCTTTCTAGGCACATGACTCTCTATGCTAGGCAGCGGACCTTCTATTCTAGTCAAAGGACCGACAATTTTCGGCAAAATATCCTCTATTTTTGGCAGACGTGAGACGACCCTTTACTGTAGCCGACGTAGTATAGTCCCAGACAGCTCTAGACAAAAGTGGACGTCAGATTCGTGTTTAGGGGCCCAAATAACCCCTAGTGACATACAAATCTCAATTTCGAAAATTTGACACCTTTGTAGTTGGATGTTGGACCCCCTAGCGGCGGTTCCCTGAAGGGGCCATTGGAGGGTTCGGGGGTTGTAGGCTAAACTAACCTCAGTCGTGTTCAGAGACCCAAACGACCCCTGGGGACAAGTTTAAAATATAGTTGCACCACTTCAGAAAACGAAAAATGTAATTTCGTTACAAAAAAATAAATTTTGACCATCAAGATTACAGCAAGTAGTCACAGAAGTCATGCAACTGAAAAAAAAAGTGGCGCATTAATTTTTGTCAAATTTTAGTGTGAAATAGTCGGAAACTAGTGTGACACTAGTCAAAAACGGGTGTGAAATACCGTTATTTTAATAATTAATATTAATATTAAAAATCGTTATTAAAAATACTTTTAATATTAATTATTTTATTAATATTAATATTAAAAATAAATGAGCTGCGCTATTTATATTAATATTTAATTAAAAATAAATTGGGTTGGCTATTTATATTAATATTAAAATTAAAAATAAATTTGGTACGCTATTTATATTAATATTAATATTAAAATTTATGGGCACTATTAATATTAAAAATAGCTGTATTTTTAATAGTATTTTTAATAGTGCTTGATTAGGCAGTCGTTTAGGATGTCATTTTGCCAATGACATGCAATCTTACTTGTATAATTCCTGAAAATTGTGTGTTTTCTATGTTTTATTGAGCCTTAGCGTGAAAATTCAATTCATATTTATATTAATATTAAAATTAATATTAAAAAGATTTGAAGCTTCTATTTATATTAATATTAAAAATAAAATCAGAAACACTATTTATATTAATATTAATATTAAAAGAAATTTGACTGGCTATTTATATTAATATTAAAATTAAAATAAAATCGCGCTTCTATTAATATTAATATTAATATTAAAATTTTTTGGGGTCTTCTATTTATATTAATATTAATATTAAAAGTCCAGAGCACTATTAAAATAACGGTAGTGTGAAACCATCAGAAAACTAATGTGGAACATTTTCACACTGGATTCTGATGGTGTAAAATACTTGTGAATTTTATTGAAATTATTTTCGACGTGTTTCACACCGGATTTTGACGTTGAAAAGGAGTGTGAATTCAGTGTGAAAATGTGTGGAACATTGCACACTATTTATTTTCCGATGTCTGTATGAAATTTGTTGGAAAGATTGGAGCAGTCGAAAATAGGGTTGTTTCAATTAACTACTAACTGATAAATTTTTATTTTATAATCAGTTAAATTTAACTGATAACTTAAGGTGGTAGTTACGTTTTCGACAGTTTTTATAACGTGCTATAACTTTTGATTGACTCAATGAATTCAATAGCTGTCTTTTTCACGTTAAAGAACTTGACTGAAACTACATTTATGCACATTATCTAGCTTAAATCTGTAACAAGCTAGTCAGCAGACACTGTAAAAGTAGTCAAATTTCGTGAATTTTTGCATTTTTCTTGTTTTGCTTGTAAAATTGACAGTGTAACTACAACTAATTTTTTTCTTTACACCAACATAGCCAATAACAGGGTGAATTTTAGTGCTAAGTTTGGTGCATTTATATGTTGCAGAAAAGAAGTTACGGACCTTTAATTTTGAATTTTTTCGAATTTTGAAAAAAATACGATTTTTTTAATTTAATTTTTTCACGAAATAGGCTAAATTAATACGAATAAAAAAATTGACACATCAGAAATTGTCTGAAAAACATGTAAAATAACGCATGAAAAGATTGCAACATCGAGACTTGAGATTTAGTCCACGGAAGTACATTTTTACAGATTTATGTGAATGAAATAGATGTAACGCAAAATTTAAACAAACAAAAACTTTGAAATTTTAGTGTAAAATAGACACATATGTCTGCCAATTTATCCCAAATTTTGAACAAAATCCGTTTAGTAGTTGTCACGTTTTGCGGACTTTTGTGTAATGTACTTTAGTTCAAAATGAAATGTTACATAAATGTGACGTAATCTCAAAAAGTGAAAAGCGGAAGGATAAGTTTTGGCATCTAAATTGAAGGTTTTTGACATGCCCGTGTGTCATTTTTTTTTCAATAAACGGCTGTTTTGACTAGCTACTACTTTGGCTTAGCTTAACATAAAATTTACGAAAAATTGTCGTAACTGGCTGAAAAATATTTTATGTGAAAATTAAAAATGTTTGTTTCAAGCTATTTTAGCAAGCATTTATCTCATAATAATTTGTAGTTTCCTAAATTAATATGCGTACTATAAATTATTGATTGAAAATTAATCGTAAGTTGTCAAATGTTACTCCTGCAAAACTGTCGAAAACGTTACTACCACCTTAATTGATTACATTTTGCGTACCAATTTGGCTTTTTTGAGCACTTTCAAATCTGGCCACTTTTTGAAGAGTTTAAAAATCAAAAACATGCGAAAACTGGCACAAATATTTAAAAGTGAATTATCTAGACCCAAAATGCACGATTTTATGATTTGTCAATTATTAAATGAAATGTACGATTCCAAAGTAAAAAGTGTCTATCCACACTCAACTTTCGGGTTCTATATCTGCGCAAAAATATAAGCAATTAAAAAAATCATTTTGGGTCTAAAAAATTTGCAAAAGTTTATTCATGTTTATTTTTGTGTTTATGCGCTGCGCATGCGCTTAGTAAAGTGGCCAAAACTGATAAATTTTATTCTCCTGTTGTGTAGTTTGGCTTGTTGTCTTGGCTTGCTCCTAAAAATTTTTCACATGATCCCGCTAACTTCGTTTGCCATTTTGTGTATGTGAATCATTTTTTTACAAATTTTCTTTTAAAAAATACAGTTTGAATCAACTAATTTATTTCAAAAATTTAAAAACCACTGCACATTCGTTAGTGCCACCTTAAACTTTTTACTTTAACTGTTTTTGCGACAAAGGCAGTGCTAGTGTCGCCCAGTGGCGTATTTAGGGGGGGGGGGGGCTGGGTGTGCTGCAGCCCCCCCTTTGCGGTTTCAGCACCCCCCTTGGCGGGTCGCAGCCCCCCCTTTGTGCGGCGGTGGCTCACTCCTCAACAAGGTGGCTCACATTGCTCCGCAACCCCCCCCCCCCGAGGTAAGGTGGCTCACGGTTGATCCGCACCCCCCCCCCCGGTCGCAGCCCCCCCCTTTGCAAAATCCTGGATACGCCACTGGTGTCGCCAAAGCAGTTTTGCTCATAAGTTGCAAAAAAAGCTTTTTATTTTGAAATTATACGCTCACTGAGAAACTAGTCGAATGCTATACTGTGTTAAATAATTACTGCCAGACACTACACTACCAATATATACCAATAACTCGAACCAATCACCTAATGTAAGCCAGACATCACACAACACAGGAAGCCCAATTAGATGAAAAAATAACAATAAATTATACTCCAAATAACAAGAAAAATTTAGCAATATTTCACTGCAATTTCTACTAATTATCACTCATAATTCAACAAAAGATCTGCTGCATTTCAGTAAAATATCGAAATTTTTTCAACAAAATATCAACAAAATTTATACAAAAATCTGAACCTATTTCAGCAAGATTTCAATAACATATCCAAGACTTTTCAACTAATTTTCAACTAAAAAACGAAATCTGAGTGCAACGTTCAACAAATTTTCAATCTTTTTATCATCATTTTTTCAACAAATTTTCATCAATTTAACGTTCTGCTATCAACAAAAGTTTACATTTTTTCTGTAAAATTTCATCAATTTATCATTAATTTTTCAACAAATTTTTATCAATTTAACGTTCTGCTATCAATAGTAAGTTTATATTTTTTAGTAAAATTTCATCCATTTATCATCATTTTTTGAACAAAATTTCATCAATTTAACGTTCTGCTATCAATAGTAAGTTTAACTTTTTCAGTTAAATTTCGTCAATTTATCATCTTTTTTCAACACATTTTCATAAATATTACATTCAGCTATCTACAGTAAGTTTACATTTTTTCTGTTAAATTTTAAATAAAAATTTGTTAAATCAATTTTTTGTTAATTTTTCAACAAATTTGGTTCAAGAGCAGCTGGGGTGGGGAATAGTGGAGTGGATCTATTTTTTGAGAAGACCACCTTGAGCGAAGCATTTTTTAAAATAGAACCACTATGCACAAATTTGGACTTTCTGAGCTATCAAGCTATGACCCCTTGAAAATCGTGTTTTCAGTGTTTTTGGAAGTGAACTAGGCCAAAGTTTGAAGCCAAAAATGGCTATAATATTTGTTTTGGGATAGCTGTGAGTGCCTAATGATGGGTCAGACCGAAACGGGGGGAATTATTTTGATTCTAATTCGCTTCCTACCCCATCTTTTAATAAAAATATGAAACCCCCATCGTCAGCCATGTAGGAATGGAAGTCTCGGTTTTTTTTTCCGAGACCGAGACCGAGACCGAGACCACGATACCGAGACTACCGAGACCGAGACCAAATTCCGAGACCGCCAAAACCGAGACTTTGGGTCATTTTTTGCCATTTTTTCACCTATTTGTTTAATGACTTTTTACAAGTTTTTAGGTAAACTTACAAGACCATGGTCAGACACCTTATGTTATATATAAGTAACAATTACATCACGGTAATGTTGGTTACGTTCCTGGTTCTTCCCTCCTTTTGTGTGGATGTGGGGCCGTGTCTACTTAAATACTGTGAAATTTTGACCTCTGTCCAAAAACAGACGCAATTTGTCCTTGTTCTCGCCAGAAAATAACAATGTTTGACACTGTTTGGCCGAACTTAGTTAAAAATCGCTCCGATTGTATTGGAATTACCAATGTTCTGCTAAAATATACACCCAAGATAAAAAGGGTTTTTAGCTCAAAAATTAGACCTGCGCGTCGTGACGCTCTTTCATTCTTTGCCTCCGGCGTGACACCCCTTTAAATTGTGTCCCCTCAATCCCCTGGGACTAAATTTTAGTTGGGAGTAGAGTCTTCTTTTTGCATCTACCGAACTACATGTGTCACCCTCACAGCATAATTTTGAGTTGCGTCTAGTTGAACTTTCACAGATTTATTTTTTGATTTTTTGCTAAACTCATACAATATACTAATTGGAAAATACAGTTAAGTATGTGAAGTCACCGATTGGCATAACAAAGTTGACCTGCCGAACACTAAAGATTAAAGAATAAAATATAATAATAATCACACAGACAGACTTGAAAGATAATATAAAACAAGAAACCTAATCACAAACATACATTTTTGTGTGTGTACTGTGTTTAATGATAAACTAAACAACCACGGTAAAGTTTTTGGAAAAAAAATCGACAGAATCTCACTGTTTGATGTGAAATTTTGATGAAATAAAAACTTCTGAAAAAAATTTCCTGCCAAAAATATAAACCAAAGGGGGGACCACAGGAAAATTTTTCACAGATTTGAAAAACCGAGACCGGGTACAAACCGAGATTTTTCGACTACCGAGACCGAGACCGAGACCGAGACTGGGCTAGTCTCGGGTTTTGACCGAGACCGAGACCGAGACCGAGACCGAGACCGAGACCGAGACCGAGACTTCCATCCCTACAGCCATGCCCCCAATCTGATCTCGAACCCCCAAAATTTTGTCTCGGCTAAGCTGAAAGGATTCTTTAGGCTAAGCTGGCAGGATGTTTCCTGAAAATTTCTACTTTTCAGTACCTAAGCCTGAGCCTGATAAAAACTAAGCCTAAGCCCTGAGCTTAATTCTACGCCCAAGCTATTTTCTCTAGTAAATTGACTAGTTTGTCGAAGAAGTGGGGGACATGCCTGTGGATTTTAGACGTATTAAAAACTATGTCAACTTTCAGCCCCAACAGGTAATTGTATGATTCAGAACTGTGGCGCAAACTTTTTGTCAAAAACATGAATTTTGGAAAGGACAAATTTTTTTAAACGCTTGTCCTAAAAAGATAAGCAACGGATGACTTTCAATACACAAAACATAATGATAGGCAAAACTTGGGTCTACTTAATGCAAAAAACCGCTTGCGATTTGAATTTGAAAACGCCGAGCTATGGCTTTCCAAAAAACACCTAAAAACGCAATTACCCCTTTAAACACGTTTAGAACGGAAAAAGCACGAGTTTCCGAAAAAAATTGCGAAAACTGTCCCTCACTGAGGGTTCAAATTTCGTGGGTCGTATTTCAGGAAATCCAAAAAACGAAATAGGGGTTCTTCATGCAAAAATGCGGCGTGTCTACACGAGGCCGAATCGTCACGAGGCCGAATCGTCGCCAGGCCGAATCGCCATTTTTAAACGTATGCTTAATTTAGGCTTGGGCTTAGGCTTAGGTTCAGGCTTAGGCTTAGACTCAGCCTTAGGTTTAGGTCAGAAAATAGAAATTTTTAGGAAAATTTCTGATAGCTAAGCCTAAATGTTGCCATAAAATAATAAAGGCGATTCGGCCTCGTGACGATTCGGCCTTGTGCAACATTTTCGGCCTGGCGACGATTCTGCCTCGTGTTATACGACCAAAAATGCTTCTCCCAAGGTGCTCTACTAAAAGAAATAGGTCCACTATTCCCCCCCAACTGCATCTAACCTGATACTTCATTGAATTTTTTGACAAAACAATGAAAGCACAGATGAAACATTGTTCAGTTACGACACTTTTTGGTGGTAAAATGGAAAAACTGTTGAAATATTGTTGAAATTTCGAGTGAAATTTTAGTGAAAAATGAACGAAATTTTTTTTAAATTTTACCAACAATTTTGTTAAACTTGTGACGAAATTTTGTTGAGAAATGACTGAAATTTTGTTGAAATTTTTCTGAAAATTTTGTTGAAATTGTGATGAAAGTTTGTTGAAAAATGAATGAACTTTTGTTGAAATTTTATGTGAAAGTTTTGTTGAAATTGTGACAAAAGTTTGTTGAAAAATTATTGAAATTACGTTGAATTTTAGTAGAAATTTCATGGAAAAATAACAGAAATTTTTCAAAAAATTGTTGAAAATTTGTTGACATTTTGTTGAAAAATAAATGAAATTTTGTTGAAATTTTACTGAAAATTTTGTTGAAAATGTGACGAAATTTTGTTGAAAATATAGTGAAATTACGTTGAATTTTAGTAGAATTTTCATCGAAATATAACAGAAATGTTGCAAAAAAATTGTTGAAAATTTGTTGAATTTTGTTGAAAAATAAATGAAATACAAAAGAAATTTTTTTCAAAATTATTTCAACAAAATATCATCAACTTTTCGCCGCATTGGGTTTCCTGTGCAATAGGGACACATAAGTTCAAAAAATCAAGGCAAATATCAGATTGGCCAGCTTGTGAAGTCGCATAACGTGTCAACGCGCAACTTTTTGTCTAGAAATAATAAAAATTTTGTCAATAAGAAAAATAAAAATAAAGGTACATATTACTTTTGATTTTAAAATAAGCGTCTAGATATTTTAAAATTTATCATTACTGCTGTGAGTACTTCACAGTTTGCGGACAGTTTCAGAGTTCAAGCAGGTATTACTCCGCAACCACTCAAGTAATTTGCACTAAATTTTGTGTGCATAAACTACAACATATGTCCTTTTACCTGTGTAAACAAACTGGACAACCAGATGGATAATTGTGGCGAAATTATCGAATGTGAATAGGTGTTCAAAACGTCAATTTTCCGACTTTGTGACCTCACTGCTAACAGTATACTGCATATTTTTAATGACACTTGGCAAAAATACTTGTAATACTTGTACTTTGAAAATATATTTTCAAAATATATAAAAAACAATAAGGGGGTAGTGTCGCGAAAGCAGTCGATTTTGCGTAACTGTAAAACATTGTTAGAAAAAGATAAGACATTGTTCTTTATATATTTTAAAAATATATGTTAAGGCAAGTATTTTCGCCAAGTTTCATCAAAATTAATGCAGTATACTGTTTGCAGTGAGGTCGCAAAGTCGGAAAAATGACGTTTTAAAAACCTATTCACATTCGATTTTTTCGTCACAATTATCAACTTATTTGTTTAGTTTGTTTACATAGACTAAAAGGACATATGTTGTAGTTTATGCACACAAAATTTAGTGCAATTTGCTTGAGTGGTTGCGGATTAATACCTGTTTGAACTGTGAAACTGTGCGTAAACAGTGAAGTACTCACCGCAATAATGATAAATTGTGAAAAATTTAGAAGCTTATTTTAAAATCAAAAGAAAAACAAACCTTCATTTTTCATTTTTCTTATTTGTGGCAAAAAACCGTGCGTCGACACGTTATGTGTGCTTCACAAGCTGGCCAATCTGATATCTGGCTGAATTAGTTGAATTATCATGTCCTTATTGTGTAATGTCTGGCTTACAATCGGTGATTGGTTCAAGATATTGGTAGATATTGGTAGTCTACTGTCTGGCAGTGCTTATTTAACACAGTATAGCATTGGACTAGTTTCTCAGTGAACGTACAAGTTCAAAGCAAAAAGATCTCTTTTTGCAACCTATGAGCCAAACTGCTTTCGCGACACTACCCCCTTAAGGTGGCGCTCAGGGGAACCGACTTTGGCGTTTAATTTTTTTCACCGACATTTTTGACCATAATGTCTTGAAGGAAAGTTGTTCAGAATAAAAAGAGCTTTCATTTGATGTGCATATTGCGATAAAATTTTTTTTTAATATTTTTTGGACGATTTTGTAGCGGCAGCATAAAAATTTTTGTTTTAATATAAACTGATTACTCATATCACTGAAATACGCGGTTTCTTAGCTTTAAAATGATGCATTAAACATAAGAATACGTTAAAGCTTTGCTGAGTTATTTAGCCGGGAAAATAGCAAATAAAAAATGAAAAACCTAAAAAGCTGATAAATCTTCGAAAATGTAAAATTTTTGATTTAATTTCCTAAAAAATTGAGTATGGCTTTTGGTAACTTTTTCAACGGAACTATGCAGGCCTAGGAAAGGTCTAATTTTTTAAAAAGTGAAATGTGTGGGCAAACCTCACATTTTTGCGCAGCAAAGTCGACTACTTTTTATTGATCTAGCTCCCTGCTGCCAATTGGGATCGAGTTGAAATTTTGCACAATGAAAGAAAGAATATAAATGCAGACGTCGAATTTTTTCGATTTTAAATTTTTGGCTCTCAGCACTTTTTGTAGCCGCTCAAACACAACTGATTTTGGAAAAATCGATTTTTTGAAAAATCAATAATCGTAATCGAAAATCGAAGACATTTGACGTTTAGATTTTTAAAAGATCTTTTTAACGATACCAAGATTGTCAAAATCGGTTGAAGTTTCGCTGAGCTAGGTCAAAAACAAAATTAGTGTGAATAGAAAATTCGACATGGTCATAAAATTTGACACATTCACATTAAAGTGCTGAACTGTATTGTAAATAGGTTTTTTTGAAGTCTCTTTGATGTACAATTAAAGTGGTATTGCTACTTATTGCAAGAGCTTAGCGCCGAACATGAGTTTTGTTGCTGAGCGCTACCTTAAGACAAACATGCTATTATATATCGCTTGCCGAAAATTCACTCACGCGCAGTGCTCTGGCAGTCACGTGACATTATCACGTGATTAAAAATTTTTACACAAGGGTTATTTTATACCATACTAATTACTTATTTAGTAATATTTTAGTTTTATCAACTTTTTGCTGACTTTTGAGGCAACTCCCGATTCTCGGAGCGCCCCCTTAAGGAGGCGCTCCGGGAATCAAGGATTTGGGCCATATTTTTTAAAAACAGCCAAAATGACCTGTCATTCTGGAAGAAAAGTTGCCCAAAATACTATTTCTGATGTTTTGACGCGCATATCTCCATAGCAAAAAATTTTGAAAAAATGGGACAAGTTACTGATTTTATTCGACTTTTACACAAACTCAGCAAGTAAGCCAGTGCATCAACGCTTTTTGAGGTTTTCCAAACAGACGATACGTAAATTTTATTAGTCGTAATGAAAAATTAAAACAATTTTATTGCGTTCTGTGCAAAAAAATCGCACAAGAAACCATTTTCAGAAGCAGCAGACTCAAATATAAGCTGTGTGAATACAAAACCAATTTTTCGGCATTCGATTATAAAATGCTGGTAAAATATTTTTCTACAAAATTTTGCACAAGTATAGTCTTAGGCTCTGCGCAGTTGAACAATTTTTTAGTTTTTTAAAATAAAGCTTAGAAATTTTTTTATGTTAATTTTATTGCTCAAAGTTCGACTTCGAAAACACAAAATGACATTTTTTATCCAAATCCGACATAAAAGCAAAAAACCAAAATAATGTTCAACTAGAGAAGCACATAAGCTACATTTTGGTATATAAAGTGTGACTATACGCAAAGTATAAGCAGAGTTATCGTTTACCGAAAATTCACTCACGTTTGGTGCTCTCGGAGTCACGTGACATGATCACGTGATTTGAAATTTTGCCTCCGGTGTTCCTTTGTGCCATACTACATATAAGTATAGTAAAGTTTGACATTTGCCAACTTTTTTGCCAATTTTCTATGTAACCCCCGATTCTGGAGCGCCCCCTTAAGGTGGCGCTCCTGAAATGTGACTTTTCACAAAACGGCAGTTTGGGGCCAATTTTAGATACACAATGGCAAGCTGGTGTAAAAGTATGCCTAAATACAAAAAATGAAGTTGATTGATACAAATTAGCATTCACTGTAGACCAAACGTGAGTGGAATTTCGGCTTGCGATTTCTCTTCGCAAGTAAGTAGCTGTTGCACAATCAATAGCTCATTTTGCTCGCCTCAACGTGATCGAGCGGTCGCAAAAAGTCATTTTTGATGAATATGATTGATATATCGAAAAACACTAAAATCGCGATTTTTGAAAAACATAAATTTAGCTAAATTTTTTAGATACTATCGATTTGCCAAAAATCAAATTTTGCGACCGCTCGAAGATGACAAGGTGCATTTATGTGCCAAATTTTAACTTTTTTCGTTGAGCCAATTTTTTAAAATCGCAAGCCGAAAATTTGCGTTTGTATTCACACGCACTATATTTCTGTCTCATGCAGAAAGTATTGCGTTAGTTCACAAAAAAATTATACCACACTCAATAAAAAACCAAAAATTTTTAATCACGTTTCAGTAAAACACTACTGCTAGTGTTTTTCAGCCTTTCAAATTCATTACATACGTGTAAATGCACTGGCTTATGAAGGCATTTCCGTGAAAATCTATTTTTCTTGACGAAATTTGCGCAAAAATGTTCAAAATTTTTTTTATGTGATATGTACATCAAATTGAAGGAAATTCACTTCTGATCAACTTTTGTTCTTACGATGCATGTTTATTTTTGCGCGTTTTCAAAATAATGGCCAAAACCCACATTTCAGGAGTGCCACCTTAAGGTGGCGCTCCTGAAATATGAGTTTTCTAAAAACGGCAATGTGAGGCCAATTTTAGATACGCGATAGCAAGCTGCTGTAAAAGTACAAAAGTGTATGCCCAAATACAAAATATGAAGTTGATTGGTACGTGTAAATGCACTGGCTTGTACAGCTGTTTCCGTGAAAATCCATTTTTCTTGCTAAAAAAAGCTGAAAAATTTTCAAAACTTTTTTCATATGATATGCACATCAAATTAAAGGAAATTCAAGACGGAACAACTATTGTTCTTACAGTGCATGGTTTTTTGGACCCCTGCAACTTTTGGTTTTAGTAGTATCTTGCTTCTGTAAAAACGTCCGGCCTAAAAGATTTCTGATGCGTCTCCAATTGCCATATTTGGCCTAAAAATAAAAAATTCTCCAAATTTTTTCATGGGGGCTGTCTCCCCCAGACCCCTGCAACCTATGGCTCAGTGGCCTTGCTTTTGTAAATCGCGTGTAAGTAGTAAAATCGCTATAAACTTCAACTTCAAAATTGCTATCACTGAGTGAGCTGTAAATCCTAGCAGTTTTTTTAAAAAGTCATCTGAAAAGTTTTTCAGTTTCAACTCGATTTCTTCAATTCAGTTTTATATATATAAATACAGGGGCGTAGCCAGGGGGGGGGGGAAGGGGGGAATTCCCCCCCCCCCCCGAAATTTTTTCCGACTGAAATTTTACACAAGGTTCCCCCCTTTGGTTTTCATGGTCCGGCCGGAAAAAATTTCCGATACGTCTCCAATTGACCAAATTTGGCCTAAAAATGTAAAATTTCCCCAAACTTTTTTCTGGGGGCTGCCGCCCCCCAGACCCCTGCAACTCTGTGGCTTAGTTTTCTTTGCTTTTGTCTTGCCTGGAAGCATGTGCGTCAGGGTTGGCAGTCTCGGTCTCGGTCTCGGTCTCGTAAAAAACCCGAGACTAGGCTGGTCTCGGTCTCGGTCTCGGTCTCGGTCTCGGTAGGAAACCCGAGACCTGCCATAGGGTGGTCTCGGTATTTCAAATGACACTTGAAGTTTTCAAAATTTTTCAAATATTTTTTTTCAAAATTAAAGTTTAACATAGAATTCCAAGCATGAAAAGGTTGAAAACTGTCTGCTACAGAAAGGGAATATGAGTTCACCGGCAATTCAAGTTTAAACTTTGTATTATAACACCGTCTATTTTTATTAAGCTAGAGTTTCAAAGATAAAGTTTGACTTTGAGCTAGAATGGGTTGTCTGACTTAGCGATGTTGCAATTGTATGTGGAACCTTTCACGCATATGTGAAATAGTTAAAATATTGACCATCATTAACCTAATAGTGCTAAGTTCGTAGTTGATTTGTAATTAAAAATTTTGTGGCTTCTGCAACTTTACTAAGAATGGCAATTTAAATTAAACCGTTTAATTGAAGTTTCTCAAAGCCCCAACCTTTTAAAGCATGTCAAAACAATAAGGATCTGAGGAGACCTAGTCACAATGAAAAAATTTCTGCTAGCCTGTGGGGTATTGGGGTGGTTCGGGCATCAAACCTTAGCCCACGTAACTGTGTCAGCGAAAAAACTCTTATGGCTCGTCATCGTGATGAGGTGACTATCAGAACTTCACCAGCACGGACGATTCTACGCCGGAGTCCGCCTGCCAAAGTGCCAATCTATATACATATGCACTACAGCACTACAAACCGCCCTGCGGTACGCTAAGAAGTGTGCGAAACTTGTAAAAAAATGACCAAAAGTTGTCAGAAAATAGCGGAAATATGATCCTCTTTGGTTGTCAATTACTCTCTTGCATCTGGTCGTTACTATGTCAAGTTTCTCGCATGTCATACAACCTAATGGTCACTTTTTCAAACTTAATCGCTAATTTTCCACGTTTCAAAGTATCAAACTTTTTTAAATGGAAGTTTTAAAATAGGTCCCCCAAAGGCTGGTCTCGGTCTCGTAGGTCTCGTTTGGGTGGTCTCGGTTGCCTGGTCTCGGTCTCGGTCTCGGTCTCGGTTCCGAACCCGAGACTTGCCAACCCTGATGTGCGTGTATATAAAGTTGGATTGTGCGCAATGTGTTTCCTTAATACACTGTTTAGTGTATCGTTTTAGCTGTTTTATTGTCACAAAAATGACATTTTCAGTAAATTTACAGGTTTTAATGTCAAAAAATTTTGAAAAATTTGCAAATTTTATAGTTTTTGGAACCTTTCCAGCCCACCATTGTTGTAATTTTAGGTGTTTTGAGCTCCAATTTTAGGATCAAGTGCAGTTGGGGGGGGGGGGGAAATAGTGGACCTATTTTTTGGAGTAGAGCACCTTGAGGGAAGCATTTTTCCTGTTGTGCCACAGCACAACAGGTCTCTAATTTTGATTTCTGGCGGAATACACTGGGCTTGTAGTGCAATGTACGTCTGTGCGTTAGTTTGCTTTGCATATTAGAGCTACTGCGCGAGCGTCACATCATTGTCTAGTGCAAAAGTTACACTGCAAGCTGGAAAAATGTCAATGTGCGTTTGTTTAGTTCATGTGTGTCACATAGTGCGCGTGTGTCACATTGCTGATAGTACCAACATTTGACCAGATAATTTTGTTGGCAGCATCTTACATATGTTTCCTGCGAACTGTAGTCATTTTTGGTCATGAAAGAATGAATACACTTCTCACTCATCAAAACAACCCATTCCTATCGTTGTAAGATAATTAAAACTACTTCAAGTTTTTGCATAAACAACTTATTGTAAGATTGCATAAAAACGCATTGAACTTTTGCATACGCATTTTACAATAAGATAATTATCTGCTGCACAACAGGTTTTAGCTGACCTGCTGGTCAGCTTACTTGAACATAATTCTTAATACTTACTGAAGGTTTTGCCGCAGGTTGGGCTTGTTTGTAATAGAACCCGTATCCACAAATTTGGATTTTCTGAGCTATGACTAGCGAACGACCGGAGGTAAAATTTTGCCGGAGCCGGAGCCGGAGGCAGTGTTTTTCAAAAAAAATTGAATTAGTAAAAAATGTTGACAATTGTGAAAAAATTTTGAATTTTGAAAAAAAAGATATATATTCATTATTTCCTCTGTGCGAACATATAACTATTTTTGTTTGAAACTGTTTGCATCGTTTCATCTTTATTCAATATATAAACCTTTAGTCAAACTTTCGTTGGCCTACGTTCAGTTCCGAAGCGCTGAAAATCAAATTTTTAAAGGGTCACTCATATATAGCTCAGAAAATTCAAATTTGTGGCTTGGGGTTCTATTTCAAAAAATGCTACTCTTAAGTAGCGAACGACCGGAGGTAAAATTTTGCCGGAGCCGGAGCCGGATATAAAATGCCGGAGCCGGAGCCGGAGCCGGAGGCAGTGTTTTTCAAAAAAAATTGAATGAGTAAAAAATGTTGACAATTGTGAAAAAATTTTGAATTTTGAAAAAAAAAGAGAAATTTTTTCGAAACAGCATTCTTTAATTTTTCAACAGTCACGCCCTATTTCTATACATATGTCTTTACACACTCATACCACCAGTAGTTTACCACTGACTGGTCCCGGTTTTGGGTGATCTCACAAAAAATTTTCATCAACATTGATAAAAAGTCAAAAAGTAGGTCAAATTGATCAGTATGGCATTTTTACTGCGGTGCCAAGGGCGTAGTCAGGAGTCAGAGGGAGGGCGTTGTTCGGGGTGTTTGCCTGAAGTTCCCTCTTTTAGTCGAACCTTGCAAAATTGTCAAGAAGCGTATATACCCCCAAAAAAGTGACAAATTTGGAAAAGATGGCACTTTGTAGAAGATGTCGTAAATGTCTTTAGCTTCCGGGGATTACCGCCCCCCTCTCCCGACCCTTGTAATTTAAGCATGTATATCAGTCGCGTAGCCAAGAAAAAAACTTTGGGGGGAAAGACTTTTCGATTTTTTGTGATGGGTAAAACTCTTGTTTGCTATTTCAGCACAAAAATTTGCGAAATAACAACACATGCAAACATTGTCCTAAATTTGACTGACCGAAAACATCAGAGCTAAAAGTCAAGTTCAAATCACTAAGTCACATAGTTATAAGCCTATAGGGGTCTGGGGGCGGTAGCCCCTGGAAAAAAGTGTGAGGAACTTTTGATTTTTAGGCCGAGTTGAATCAATTGCAGACGTAAAATTACATAATGCTAAAAGGGGGTAGTCACCGCCATTGAAACTGGCAGTAATATAAGTACTGTAACCGACTAACCGCTTCGTTATCCTTGTGATTTTTTTCTCAAAATTTGAACTTTTTGCCAAAGTTTGAACAATAAAAATTCTGAACAATAAAAGCCGGAGGCTCAAATCCGGCCGGAGCCGGAGCCGGAGCCGGAGCCTCCGGTCGATCGCTAGCTATGACCCCTTGAAAATTGCATTTTCAGTGTTTTTGGAAGTGAACGTAGGCCAAAGTTCGAAGCCAAAAATGGCTGTAATCTTTGTTTTTGGATAGTTTTGAGTGCGTTATGATGTTGTAAGGCATCGTCTAGGCTTAGTTGGCAGGATTCTCTAGGCTAAGCTGGCAGAATTTTTTATGAAAATTTCGATTTTTTATTGCCTAAGCCTGAGCCCAAGCCTAAGCCTGAACCTAAGCCTAAGCCTAAGCCCCATACTAAGCCTAAGCCCTAAGCCTAAGCCCAAGCCTAAATTAAGGCCAAGTTTGAATTTGGTCAAAAATTGGACGTTTCTGGCGAATTTGGCCAATTTTTCGGTAGGAACCCGGTCGAAGAGCCTTTGTTTTGATTCGATTAAAAAATTGTAACCAATAATCTGACACCATTTTGACACGATTAGAACGGAAAAAATAAGAGCTTCGAAAAAAAATGCGAAAACGTCTCTCACTGAGGGTTCACATTTCGGGGGGTCGTATCGCAGAAAATCCAAAAAATGAAATAGGGGTTCTTGAAGCAAAAATGCTTCCCCCAAGGTGCTCTACTCAGAAAAATAGGTCCACTATTTTTCCCCCCCAACTGCATTTAACCCCAATTTTACGTTTGATGGTGTGGTGGAAAATGAGCATTGTTTTGACCGATGCTTTTGACCATGCTAAAATGTGTCGTTTTTGCGTTAAAATCGCAATTAAGTGCATATTAACACACTTCAAAAAATCATCCCCCCCCGAAATTTTTTTCTGGCTACGCCACTGTATAAATATATATAAATATATGTATATATATATATATATATATATATATATATATATGTATCAGGGATCGACCGGAACCCTAAAACTACCGGAACCGGAACCGGAACCCCCTTCAAAAAGACCCTATATTTTGCAATATTTTCAAAAAAATTTTTTGTTCACTTTTACTCACATTTTTTATATGCAACCCTTCTATACACTTTTGACTTTCTATACACTTAAATACACTTTTGACATTTATTTTAGTATTTACAGTAATTTAGCACTTTAATTCGCAGTGCAAACGCAAGATCAGTGAGCCACAGGTAGCAGGGGTCTGGGGGCGGCAGCCCCCAGAAAAAAATGGGAGATTTACAGTGTACAGCGTATTATACAGTGTATTATACAAGTACATTCAGCATAATGAACTTTTGTAGACATGCATAGGCTTTGATGAAAGATGATAACAAGGAGTAGTCAGCCATAGAGATGCAGGGGTCTGTGCCCTTGGGCTGGCTTGGGTCAGGTTAATTTTTGCTGGGTCCAGTTAAGAGAACTTGAATCTGGCTGGACCCACTCATGGACCCAAAAAGACCCTGACTTGGAGAAAATTGGAGGGCGGGGGCGGCTGTATCGTCGCCCCCTCTCCTAGATGTTAGATAGTAAAGCCTGTTTCACACGAGGGGGATTTTCAAGGGGATCTTCCTCAGGGGGATCCCCATGGGGATTCCCGTGGGGGTCCCCACGCGTCCCCAAGGGGATGGGGATCTACATGCAGTGGCTAATCAAATAAAGTCACGGTGGTCTGGGGCCCTCTCCTTACAGGGGGGGTTCCTCTCGGGGGCGAGGGGGGACGGAGGAGGGATCCCCTTGAAAATACACTTTTTGAGAAACAGGTTAAGTTTATAAAGAATATAAATAAAATAAATTTTATAAAAAACAAAAAAGACCGGAGGACCTTCGCTCTCCTTCATCTATGTAATAGTAAGAAAAAAAAGAAGAAGAAGAAAAAAAAAACAGAAATATTATAAAAAAAAAACAACACCACAACAAAAAAAATGAAAAAAAAAAAAAAAAAATACTTATATATAGTAGTAAAAATATTACAATAAGAAAAATAATACAAAAAACAAAATAAAAAAAAAAAAAAAAAAATATAACAATAAACTAATCTAGTATATATTTAAATTAGTATTTTATTTTATATTAATAATTAAAAGTAGGAAAATTACTTTTCTTACCTACCACTACACTTCTCCCTCCCCACTCACAAAAATCACACAGCACACCCTCCTTCTAGTCAATATCGCCTTACTTAATACTGAACATGACTATCACATACATACAGTGACCTTGATACGTGAAGAGGTAAATACTATAAGAAATAATAATATCTTCATCTTCTGCAATACACTTAAAAAATTTAAAAATAATAAAAAAAATAAAAAATAAAATAAAAAAAAAAAAATATATATAAAAAAAAAAAAAAAAAAAAAAAATAAAAAATAAGAGGAGCAAAAAAAAAAAAAACGGCTTCTCCTAGCTCTAAAAAAAAAAAAAAAAACTACTTCTGGGTGGTACTAAAAAAGCCACCCTCCTCATAATTACTCACGAAAAAAAAAAAAAAAAAATATTGAAAAAAGACGGTAATAAAAAAAAAAAAAAAAAAAAAAACAATAAGTAAAACATTATAACTTATAGGAAACGACTTAAAAATAATTTTATAAGTGATATCTAGAAAAGTAATGTATATGGTTAAACGCAAAGCAATTAGTAAGAAATCAACAGATGAGTGCGAGATTGTTAATACTTAACTAAGGTGGTTAGTTGGTGCTTGCGATCGTCTCCAGACCGTACCCTGGTTAGACGGCGACTCGTCAGTGGATTCATCAACCAGGGACATGCTTTTGAAATTTTATGTATAGAAATAAAACAAAAATTGAACGTTTTTATACGAAGAAATGAAAATATCGAAAAATTGGTTTCGTCGCAGATCGCCTCATCTAGGTGACAACAAAAACACACGTATAGTTTCATGCTTCAACGGTACTATAGCTGAATTTTCAATTCCTATGGTAACTGCGAAAAAATAATAATAAATAGCTATGGCTTAATTCGAAAAATTTTTGGAAAATCCTTCGAATTAAGGCAATTCAGTTTGTAGCAATATGGATTCTTTCTTAAAGCTAGATCAAAATGTTTTCTCAACTTGTTGTTCGAGTAGCCTCTCGAACGAAATTCCTGAAGAATTTTGGGCAGTCTCGAAAAAAATGAGTCTAAGGAACTGCTTAGGTATATATTCCGGGCTATCTCAGCTCGAAAAATTGAGTAAGATGCCTTTTCAGAAAAATTACTTAAAATATGGGGGTACTTCACTATTTTAAAATTAAATTTGTCTCGTTTATCAAATATTTGATAACTGAAATTGTTTTCTTTTATATCAATATTCAAGTCCAAAACTTCTGCTTTCTGATTTGTGGTATTGACTTTTTCCAAATTCAGACTATTCGGGTAGATGTCATTATGTTGTAATTCAAAGGAGTCATTGTCATTAAGTAACGTTATGTCATCAATGTAACGAAAAACATGTTTGTAGTTTTTGAGTACTTTGAATTCTCTGTTTTGTAATTGCTTTTTTATATAAGTAAACTCATACCAAAATAAAAATAGGTTGGCTAAAAACGGACCACAGTCAGTGCCCATTGGTATACCTATTTTTTGTCTACATGTTAAATTCCCGAAGTGAAAGTAAGAGTTATTAATGAGCCATTTTATGTCCGACATCAGGGTATCTCGTGAGTAACTGTGATATCCGAATGGTTTTGAGCCCCACACGGCTTTGCCATAGATTATGTTAATGTGTGTGTGTTTTCCGTTTTAAAAACCAAGTTCAGTATGTTACTAAACGTGTGTTCAATTTCATCATGTCTTAAATTGGTATACAACTGGCTGAAATCATACGTATTAACAGAGAGTGCTCTGTTTTTTTACATTCAAATGTTTCATGCACTCAATCAAGTTGTTATTGCTATCTATTATCCAGAAAGGATTAGTTAACTGTCTAGTATTGTGTTTTATGGCATCACAGTAGTTCTTTAAGCGATGTAATATTAACTTTAAAGCAAAACCAATTCGTTTGGACATATTTTTTTGAAATACTTTGCCTGCTAGCAATGATGGGTCTGAAGGAAACCGGGTTTTTATGAAATTTGGGTATGATGTACATAAACGGTAATTCTAAATTGATTTCATAACCTTTGCAAATTAGATGTTTTTCCAGTGTTGCAAGAACAGCAGACTGGGTTTCATTTATTAATTCATAACTGCTGGTCGATGCGTTGTCCATTCCTAATTCTTTCTGAATAAGTTTATAGTAGTATGGTTTGCAGATAAAGGCTACATTTTGGGAAGCTTTATCGACAGGAACTATGACGAATTTAGTTTGTAGCTTTCGTAGACATCTTATTTCGGCTTCCTCCAGTTGAAAATTGTAGTAATTGTCTTGATTGGGTAGTGTATTATAAGTTGCCAGTATATTCATAATAGCTTCTATCCATGGCATGAAATATTCTATATAATTGTCACGTTTTATTTTTGTTACGTATGCTTTCAAGTAGTAATATAGCAACCTTAACTAAAAAAAACGGAAGGCCGATTTTTCGAAAAAAAAACGGATGGGTTTTTTTCAGAGTCCATGACTTACACAGAGCCAGAAATCGGAGAATAGAAAAAAGAGCTCAAATTTTAATTTTTAGTGGTGCAGTAACTTCCAAAAGTTAAGTTCAAAAAATTTTGTTAAAATTTCTCAGACCCACACAGAAGAATTTAGAGTCGGAATATTAACAAAAATTGGATAAATATCATATTTTCATTAACATCCATCCAATCACTCCCAAACTCACCACAATGATAATCTAAACTATTGTCCATCTTCTGTGACAATCTTATCCCTCGAAGACGCGTCTGCTCCAAAATACAGCATCCGTTTTTTTTCGATAAATTTTCTCGAAAAAAAAAACTGAATGTTATCCGTGTTAGATCACATTTATAGCCTTGTTTAATCTTATTAACTTATTGAGAGCCTTGAAGAATCCACAGTAAATACCACCACAGTGAGGTCATGATAGGTCTACATGGTCAATTTTTTAAAAATGGTTTTTTGACGCTCTGGGGATAAATTAGGCCGCTAAATTAATTCGAATTCATTTTTGTTTCAATCTTGGACCCCGCGACCCCCCTAAGGAATTTCCCATTGGGAGTCCCCAGCGGTCAATTTTTCGAATGAGGATTTTATGCTTTTGGAGATAAATTCAACCGCTGAACGCGATCAGAGGATCCTCTGCATAGAATAGAGGGCCCTATAGCGTCGGCCACCCGTTATTGCAGTCTGAGTTAGCTGCTCGCACTTATTTTGGTGATGACTGTTTCAGGTTTAAGGCTGTCTGCATTAGTTGTTATTTTTTTTCACAATTCCTTGTTCGAAGTGCTCTATTATACGATGTTGATGAGCAAAAAAAGATTTTTCTAGATGTTTGAGTGTTAAAAAGTGAAGTTTATGCAGGTTTTGGGTGTTTATTGACCTTCGTTTTATTTTTAAAAAATCCGTTTTTTTAGGGAAATCATTATCAAAAAAAAACGGACGATTTTTCTTTTTTGCAGAAAAATGAGCTTTTTCATAAAAAATTTAGATGCTAACATGGTTCAGCTAATATATTAAGATTACATATAATTAGCATAATACTACTTTTTTACCCATTTTTAAAAAAATTACAAAAATAAAATCTCCTTTTTTATATGCCATGTTTTTAATATCGTTATAATTAGCTGGTTTTGGTGACTCTAAACTTAGGTCCGAAGGAAAGGATCGATCGTAATTTTTATCATCTTTGGACTATATCAAGATTTCCTGTGATATACATGTGCTGGTGTGACCTATCCTTTAGCTTTTAAAGTATCACATTGGCACTGCTCGTTTTGTATTCCTGCATTTGTATATATGAAATCATTTGAGGTTTACTTATAATTGAATATTAATCGACTGATTGGTGAATCATATGAATAAATTGGCATGGGCGTGCTGTACTTTATATCACATATGGTGTCCGGCCATTTTTCAGTTACTTCCTTGCATTTGAATATATGTATTCATCCAGTTGATATTATCAATACCTTTGTTGCAATATTGAAATAAAATCTTTTCCTTCTTATTGTTTTTGGCCTCCTTCACCTTTTGGCCTTGAATTTTTGCTCGACATAAATCGAATAAAAGTTGGTTCAAGTCTGTAGAGTCCGCCTCTAGTAGATCCATATAGAACTTATTTAGGGATGCCTTGTCCATTCCAAAAATCGATGATGTTATATTTTTCTTGAATATTTTATTGTCAGTATTGTGTGAATGTATTAAGTACTCTAGAAAATTTGGAAAATACTGTTTTCCTCGAGCTCTACGAGGTCGTTTACAGCCTCTAGACCTGAATTTATCTGATCTGTTAAAACTCCAGAAGGTTGCGACATTATGATTTTCTCCGCTAAGAACAGTGTTTAAACCATAGGGTTGTTTCGTGCGTAGTTCTTTGATCCAGTATTTTTCTCGTTCGAGCCTGTTTTGTTTGTCCAAATTATGATCATTAGTTTCCGTGATTTTTTCAACAATCTGAAAGGAGTAGTTTTTGCAGTTTGTTGACTTAAATTGTTTCATCAATTCCGTACAGCCGGATTTTGCGTTTCCTTCGATTGAACGTATATGTTCTAATGCTCTTAATCTGAATTCTCTCTTAGTTTCACCTATATACTGCATATTGCAATCGTGACAGGTATATAATGGCGTAAACAACGTTGGTGCTTTTGCAACAGAGTGAGATATCGTTGGTTTGTGGTACGGTATATTCGCGATGTTTGTACGCGCTTGTGATTATTGTTGCCGGGTTGAATCGTTTGCAAGTCTTACAATCCAACCTACGAGAAGCACAGAAATCATGATGTTGAGTAGGTAGTATATTTAACCAGCACCAACACCCACCTCAACTACCAGGCGAGCCCAGAGTGGAAAAACTAATAACCCAGGGATTGCCCGCCTTAAGGGGGCGTTTTAACCCCCCCAAAGGGCCCCCCGAACCTCCCCACCACCCCGGGGGTGCAAGGACTTTTATCTTAGGGGCCCCAAAAATAGGGGGGAGAAGCACCGGGGCGCTTTAGCCACCTGAAAACCAGGATTATCGAGGCGCTCACTCGATTCGACTGAATCTATGCTCACTGATAGTGCTTACATTAAAATTAAAAAGCTGTGCCTTGAAAAGTGTAGATGACTGAAAGGCTTTGCAATATATATATATATATATATATATATATATATATATATATATATATATATATATATATATATATATATATATATATATATATATATATATATATATATATATATATATATATATATATATATATATAAATAATAAAAGGAAAGGAAAGGGGAGGCAAGATTGCATAAATGAATTAAGAAAAATTACATTGAAAATTCTAAGCGAAAGTTATGGATGAATCTTCCCGGTCTAATTTGGATCTAAAGATGTTGGCTCGAAGAAACTAACTGCTGTATATATTGTAGATCTCTTCTAAAATTCTGTATAAATTATATAAATATTTTCTATAGCACCAACAAAAGTCTGCATGGTAAAAACATTAATAGCACACAAACAAATTGTTCAAGTTCAAATTCTTTTGCTTACCTGTGTTATAGTAGTTCAAAGTTATACAAGTTCAAATGTAATGAAAAGATGGTCTCGCCGAATGAAGAGAGTGATTGGTCAAGTATTATTACTGCACTTTATGAAGAATGTAGAAAAATGGGCATATGGACAAGCCATTACCCTGTTAATATTTGGGCATAGGGACGAACCCTTACCCTGTTAATATATGGGCATAGAGCGGAGAGCCACGCTCTTACCCGGTTAATACATTTGTAAAGTACTATTGGTGCACTTTAAAAAGAATGTAGAAAAATGGGCATATGGACAAGCCATTACCCTGTTAATATTTGGGCATAGGGACGAACCCTTACCCTGTTAATATATGGGCATAGAGCCACGCTCTTACCCGGTTAATACATTTGTAAAGTACTATTGGTGCACTTTAAAAAGAATGTAGAAAAATGGGCATATGGACAAGCCATTACCCTGTTAATATTTGGCATTAGGGACAAACCCTTTACCCTGTTAATATATGGGCATAGAGCCACGCTCTTACCCGGTTAATACATTTGTAAAGTACTATTGGTGCACTTTAAAAAGAATGTAGAAAAATGGGCATATGGACAAGCCATTACCCTGTTAATATTTGGGCATAGGGACGAACCCTTACCCTGTTTATATATGAGCATAGAGCCACGCTCTTACCCGGTTAATACATTTGTCAGGTACTATTGGTGCACTTTAAAAAAGAAATATTAGAAAAATGGGCATATGGACAAGCCATTACCCTGTTAATATGTTGGCATAGGGATGAACCCTTACCCTGTTTATATATGGGCATAGAGCCAAGCTCTTACCCGGTTAATATTTCGCCAAGTTTACCAAACCTGGCTAACATACAGATTTCCGTTAATTTTTTCCTGGGTATATAATAAATAGACCTATCGGGGAAGAGAATTTTTAAGGTAATGTTTGAATGTGTGCGATTTTTCATTTGTTAAAAAGGGGCGGGAAAGAAATATATAGAAAATTGTACCGGTCCAGAGAACTTAAAATTTTAGTAATAGTGGTGCGAGCACCGTAGCATAAAAGTTTTTCAGTGTAGCATAAAAAACCGAGGACCTTCGACCTTCGGCTTTCATTGAGCTAGTTGAAGTAATACAAGAAGTTGGACACAAAAAGCACAGCACTGTTGATAAAGAATAAGCACTGCACCATAAGAATGCTAGAATAAAAAATCAAAAGCTATTTGTATGTAGTCGTAATACTAGTACTATAAATATTACAATATCCATTTTAAGACAATAAAGCACAAACGATAACAATGTACTAAGCTAGTGTATATTTAAATTTGTATTGTATTTTGTATTTGTATTTAAAGTATGGATAGTAATTTTTCGTACCTGCCAAATTACTTCTATTTACCTCCCTCACTAATATTACAGAGCACTTGCAATTTCCTCCCTAGTGACCTTTACTGTAATGTAAATACGGCTGGCTTATGACCAACATACACACTTAGTGACCTTAAGGGGGGGCTACCTGTATAAGTAAAAATTTTAGGTTCTCCGATTCGCTTCAAATTTTTGAATTTGAATTAATTTATCTTAGTATATATTAATTTGAATTAGAATTATTTTATCTAAAATTGAATTTAAATAATAAATTTAATGTTGAATTTGACATAATTCGAACAATGCGAAAGTCGATCAATCGCAAACTAATGTACGCCGTACGCCAAACTGAAAATACGCCGTCATCACCCACCATATCACACAAAAACAGGGGGCATAGTAAAATTATAATCTTTAAACGATGGTTTAAATTGAGAATTCGAGTAATTATATAATATTTTCGTTCCTGGTAACACTTGAGTCGCATTGTTTGACATATTTTCTTTATACTTTCTTTCATAGTTTAAATTACCGTAATTTTAACAATATTGTGCGGACACGTAATCAGCCGTGTACATCAATTGAGTAAAGAATTACAAAGGTCACACAAAGGTCACTAGGGAGGAATTTGCAAGTACTTTCTAATATTAATGAGGGAGGTAAATGGAAGTACTTTGGCAGGTACAAATAATTATTTTCCTTAAAGTATATGCACATGTATAAGTATGCAATATTTATATATACGCGTACAGCACACAATATGTTGAACGCATGAGCTTTGATGAAAGAGAATAATAAACAAGACGAAGACTAAACTAGTTACAGAGTCGCAAGAGGCTCGCCAGAACAAAATCTGAAAAAAATTTTGATTTTTAGGCCAATTGTGTTCAGTTGGAGGCCTATCGGAAAATTTTCATGGACGAACAACACAAAATTAAAAGCAAAATCCTTTGTCAGAGAAATGGTGGTTCCGGTTCCGGTTCCGGTACTTTTAAAATACCGGAACCGGAACCAAAAAGTACCGGAACCGGAACCGGAACCGGAACTCCAGTCGCTCCCTGATATATATATATATGATATATATATATATATATATATATATATATATATATATATATATATATATATATATATATATATATATATATATATATATATATATATATATATACATTGACAGAACGAAAAAAAATGCTGGTTCCGTTAATATAAAGATTTTTACTCATAGTTGACCGCAAACTCTGATAAGTGATGATCCTTTTATTAACAAAGGTTTCGAATTGAATTGGTTTCAATTTTTGATTGAATACACATGCAAAATTTCTACGGCTGCGTACGCGTGACCAACCGAAACTGAATTTCTGTCATTGGTTGTTCACACGTGAAGCGTCACGCACCTCGGATTCATCTACTCATTCCAAAGTTTCAGTTATTCATGTTTGAGACTTGATCAGCAATGGCACTTTCCTCCTATATATATTCAATGTATCGTTTGACTTTCACATTTATATATTTTACATCGGTTTTTTGAACTTAGGTTTGTGATTATTTTTAGATACGTATATATCGAAAGAAAAAAACATGAAAATTTGGACTTCGGAACACGTATTTGAGTAAGTTAATGTTTGAAATTCGGAAGGTGTGTGTCTGGGGGACAAGATTTCCTGAAAGGGAGACAGGATTTTCTAACGGGGCGGGGGACAAAATTTCCTGATTGGGGACAAGATTTCGTAAGCAAATTGTTGGGGAAACAAGATTTCCTGTTACAGCGGAGTTATGATTTAGCCGGAGCCGATCCGGATATAAAACCAGAACATGGTGTTCCTATGACCTGTGACAGCTGTTGTATTGGTGCTGCAGAATTAGACTGTCCTCGATTCCTCGCCAGCTCAATAAGTATAACATCAAAATGCCCTTCCGACGAGATACCCCTGGGGCTCCAGTGAGAGGTGTGATGACACAACATGAGGCATTGTTTTGTGTTTTGGACACCCGTGGGAGCAGGTGGTGCGGGCGGCGTGGCGCAAGTACCCGAACCCTCAGAACGAGAGCGTGGTGGGCCTGGACGTGGTGGACCGGGGCGTGGCGGCTGACGGGGTCCTGCGCAGCAGTCGCGTTTTGCAGACCAGGTGGAACATCCCACAGTGGTGCATCTCGGTCAGTTCACATTCACTGTCAATATTACTCAGCATTCATGCAGTCTAGACTAACCTCATACACTAGTGGCTCAATTGCGGGGGGGGGTTGTATTGGGTAATGTAAAAAATCCTAAAAAAGACCCTTTGTTTGCGATTCAATAAACTTTAGTTAGTTTTTTTAAATCAGTAGGGGAAAATGGGGGAATTCGCCCCAATCCCCCCCTGGGTACGCCCTTGCCATAGGAGACCCTTTACTTTGTGCTCTGTGCTCCGGCAGTTCACATCACTATGTATCAATATTAATGCAATGTACAGGCTGAGTCTTAGCTCACCTTTTAGAATTTGTATATATACACTGTGCGCAGAATTTTTCAGTCTGTATGTTCTACTTTCTATATAGGAATACTAATCTCTTTTACAACCCTCACGGTCACGGAGGAGTTGGGAAACTCCAAAAACCGCACTCAACCTTCTGAAGGCCGAGAGAACTTCCCTGTGGCGTAACAGTAGGCAATATGTCATGCTTTGTATATTAGGTGTGTTAGTGTTCATGTGCCTGCTGTGGGGAGCAACAAAACAGTCCGCTATGCATCAAGACGGCAGTCGTGCCTTTCAGCTAGTCTAAACTCTAGGGTCTGATCTTTATTTGGCATTGTTTCAGCTGTTTGGCATGCAGAATCCAATGTACGCTTACGAATACTCGGAAGTGAAGCCCAAGGAAAAGTGCATGTCACTTCAGTCCACCAACGTAAGTCCGCTCGGGCATTTGCAGAGGGTATTGCACAGAAAACCCGTAAGTGGAAAGGGGAAGGGGTAGTGTTGGAAAATAGCCCGGGTTCGACTCAAGAGTGTTCGGGAACGAGAACACGGCTCGCGTTTTCAAGTTTTGTGTCAAATATTATCAAAGTTAACACGGTAATGTGTCGAACGTTCAAAGCATGCGTGTGTGTCAGTCAGCGAGTGAAGGAAATGACAATTAGTGGTTGTGGACCCACTCAGTGGATTTTCATTCCAGATTGATTAATTATTTTTCAGCTGAACTGCACCAATTTCATCACGGTGGATGAAACTCTGGTCTACAAGCCTCACCCCAGCGATCCGAACAGGTGGGTTGGTGGGGAGTCACTGACTACGCCTTACGTCTAAATAATAAAACATTATACAAAACCTTTTGAACTGTGGGGAAACGTTTCGAACTGAACGGCCAAGGTAGGGGTACCGTACATTAGTTGAGACCAATAAAAGTATTTGCTGAGATACTCGTTGGGTGGGGAACCCAAAATTCACGGACTTCCCAGACATGTTCTCGCTGGTAGTTCATCCGAGTGAGGCCTTCACTTTTTTCTGTTGTGTTTATGTGTGTGTTGTGTTTATGTTTGTGTTGTGTTTATGTTTTGGGACCCTGCTGGAGCAGTCTGCAACCATCCGGATCCGGGGCGTCCCGCTGATCGACTACATGGAGAGCATGATGGCCTCCGTCATCAGTTCAAATGCCGTCAAGGTAAGTCATCACACCAGCAATCAATCAGCCGCCAACACATCACCTGGGGCCTGCTGCTCAACTTTACAAAGGCCTTTTTCTAAAATGGACTTAACTGGACTTGACTTAACTGGACTTAAACCAACGGACTTAAGTGGACTTAAACGCATTCCAAAAATACCGGATTTAAGTGGACTTAATTAAGTCCGCTGCAAGTTTAAGTCCAGTTAAGTCGGACTTAAGTGGACTTAAATTTGCAGCGGACTTAGATAAGTCCACTTAAGTCCAGTATTTTTGGAACGCAGACTTAATTAAGTCCGACGTAATTAAGTCCGATTGCATTCCTAAAATCCTTAAAATGGCTTTTAAGACTCTGTGTGGCTTACGAGTTTATGTTTATAACTTTTGACTAGTTTTACTGTTCTGCATGTGTAATACGTCATTCGAAAGCTCACAGATTGCGCTTTTCAACCATGTAAATGTTAAAATTTTTTATGCTTTTATTTTTTAAAATTACATCCTGAACAACTTTAAAAAGTTGTAATAACTGTATTATACCATTCTAAAACAAAAATTTTCGTTTAACGCTGGTGTATGCCCGCGTTCAAGGGCTGTCTCTGTGTTCAACATGGTCTTGTGGTTCGTCACTGGCCTCAGATTGATTTAGACTTGCGAAGTCTTCGATACTGTTCTTAACCTGCGATTAATTCATATGTACTTTCACTCATGCATCTTTGGGACAGTTCTGAAGCAGTCTTACTTACGCCAGCCAATCAAATTGAGGCATATTACATGTGACACCAAGAACAGCCAATCAGACAGTTGCTGGCCGACTAGTGGAAAAAACTGCTGGTTTGTGTTGCGTAATTGAAAATGTGTTTCTGAGCATTTTCTTTTAAGTTATTGTCAACGAAACGCAGTTAATCCAATCGAGTTTGAGCATTATTTTATGTGTAAAAGTCTGTTCCTCTGTCCTCAAGGAGTATGAATCAATCACTCATATATAAAGACAGGGACAATGACTTTACTTTTACTTTTTGTTAATTCTTGATCAAGTTCACACATTATTATGTTGTTAGACTATTATGTTGTTTTCGCAAATGCAGAGATGCACGGGGGGAGGTGCCCGACCCCTGGCGCAACGGGGGGGGGGTGGTCCCTAGTTTTGGCCATTTTTCGGCGATAGCCGAAAATTTTTCATAGTTTTTCGATTTTTAACTCATTTTTTGGGTACTTTTTTTGCCGCAGGCGAAAATTTTTTGCAATTTTTTAATTTTTTACGCATTTTTGGGGCACTTTCTTGGCCATCAGAGGGGGGGGGGGGGTGGGGGGTTGGGGGGGGGGGGATGCCGGATGTCTGAGGGGGGGTTCCGACCCCCCTCAGGGGGGGGGTGGATAACCCCCTTATGTGCATCTATGATGCAGACGCAAATGTAAGATGATGCAGCACTCTGGTCGAGACTCGAGACATAGTGAAGACTCAAATGTCATTGGCTAAAAATGACAAACCTGGACCACGTGATGAATCATAAAGCCTAGTTCATAGTAGTGCGGACTGCGGAAGTGTCCATAGTTGTCCGTGTCCGAGTCCGTGTCCGTGTCCGGAAGGTTGTCCGTAACATTTGTCCGCGTCCGTGTCCGTCAGCAGCATTAATTCATAGTGCTACGGACACTCTACGGACAATGCGTATGCATATAAAATAACACCAACATCTTTGCTGTACAGCAGACGAGTGTGTGAACGCAAGTTTTAAAAAATCAGTAAAAACGTTCAGCAATCATAAAAAGCTAGCTGTTTAGCCGAAATTACGACAAATTTGACATTGTTTTACTATGCGCGTAGGAATTTTATGTGCACGCACGTACACGTGACTATAAAGGCTACAATCTGATTGGCCAATTCCTTGCGGACACGGACAAAAGTTGAACTGAATTCAACTTACCTTCCGGACATCCGGACAGCCCTTACGGACACTCACGAACAATTTCTTACGGACATCCGGACAACTGTGAATCAAACTACTCTTACGGACACGGACACGGACTCGGACACGGACAGCTCTTACGGACAACTATGAACCGGGCTTAAGACGAGTAATCAATAACACCCGGCCAATCAAAAACTACAAAAGTGCCCATAACAAGAAACACTATAGGACAACAAATTTGGTCAAATAATGACTGCTCGACACCATGTAATTTCAGCAAACTGTGTCGTATTATTTTTCAGCAGGATTTATGTGTCACTATAGTCTTATCTAGATTATTTTCAACCATATTTGACAAAGCGTAACTCTGAAAACCCACATTTACTACACTCGTTAGTGGTACATAGTTTTTAAGCTTTATAAGAAAAGTATGTTATTACAAATTTAAAATTCAGTCCTACAACGGTTATCAGCTCTAAACTTGAAATTTCAACCAAAAAGAAACATCATACGTTCCATAAAAATGCCAGTAATCGACTGAAAAAGACTAATTATCGGCCATATAGCAACTTTAAGAAAATAAAAAAACTTAAAAAGTATGTCATCAAAAAGCCCATCTATTTAGCTATCATTTGACATATAGATCATCTAAATCGGTTCAGTATGTCAAAAGTTATAAACGCTTATGTAAGAGTTATCAAGCACTTAAATCCGTTAAGTCCGCGTAAAGTTACGTGGACTTAAAATCCTCCCAAATACGTGTAAATTTAAGTCCGCGGACTTAAATGGACTTAATTAAGTCCATTCTAGAAACGTGCAAAAGTTAAGTCGGACTTAAATAAGTCCAGCGGCAACTTAAGTCCACTGTTATTTTTGGAATGCGATCGGACTTAAATTTAAGTCCGATGACATTTTAGAATTGCGACTGGACTTAATTAAGTCCACTGGCAGCGTTAAGTCCACTTAAGTCGACTTAAGTCCGATTTTGCATTCCAAAATTCCGGACTTAATTAAGTCCAGTTAAGTCAAGTCCAGTTAAGGTGGTAGTTGCGTTTTCGAGGTTTTTGTGATTTCTACGTAAACTTTGCGCCACCAGTACTCAAATTATACGTGACGCCTGAGCATAAATTTTTGGGACAGTACTGTAAAGGTCAAAATCCCCAGGCATGTCTCTCACTTTTTCGAAATTTCACCTGTGGACATTTTTAGAGGGTTTTAATTACAAGAAAATATCTTAAAATTTCAGTGCGTTTGCTTTTCAGCTAATTTCTCAGTAAATTGACTAGTTATTAAAAAAGTGGGGGACATGCCTGGGGATTTTAAACATGTCAAAAACCTTACCAGCTTTCAGCCCCAACAGGTATTCGTATGATTCAAAGCTGTGGCGCAAACTTTTTGTAAAAAATTGTAATATTTTGGAAAGGACCCTTCTTTAGTCGCTTATACTGGAAACAAAATCACAGGTTAAATTTCAATGCATGGCATACATATAGAAAAGATATTGTTCTACCTAATGCAAAAGACCGCTTGTGATTTGAGTTTGTAAACGCTGAGCTATGGCTTTTCAAAAAAACACCTAAAAACGCAATTACCCCCTTAAGTCCATTTTAGAAAAAGGCCCCAAGTCGTACAATAATTGTGACATTATTGTCAGTGCAAAATCAGGCGATTCATAATGAATTCTGAACATGATGATTTCGTAACGAATCACCTGATTTTGCATTTACAATTGTTACAATTGTAAGATTTGTAAAGCTGAGCAACAGGCCCTCGATCCTAACGGATTGCGCACAGATTGAGCTAGATTACTTTACGTGATGAGTCTGCTTTATTTTATTTAGCACTTTCACACTTGATTCAACTCCAGAATTGCTATTTTGTCTTGCGTGCTTAATCGTGCTTAATTGTTTTAAAGGTAAAAAAATTAGTAAACGCAGCAGTGTTTAGATAGGGACTACTCACTACGCTTTTCAAAAGTTAGCCGAAGTGTAATTTTCTCACTA
>JASANF010011133.1:0-32546 GCA_030248245.1 Trissonchulus sp. WLG1_4
TGACTATTCGCTATACAAAGAAAAATTTAGAACAATTTTCTTCAACGTTTGCAAAGCAGAAAAAATAGCCCTTGTCAGCGGTTCCACGTTATCGTCCGGATATCTTTTAAGTTTATGATTTTTTGTTTATTTAAGAAACTATATTTATTAATAATTTGTACGTCTGGTAACTGAAAAACTAAGATAGATAAAAGATTTGTTTCTGAATCTCACTTATCAAGGAGTTTGTTAGTTGACACTTATTTTGTCAGTAAACTACAATGTACATAGATAACTGTGGCGCAACAAAGAGCACAAGTCATGTGTCTGTATGTATCTCTCTATCCACCTACGTCGAGTTTTTAATCAAGCTTGGTAGAAATACGAATTTTTCTGTAACCAAAAGCAATAATGCAAAGTAACATGTTGATAAAAATCTGGTTATTGCATTCAGTTTTTATGACAGTTACTAGGATGCTATTCTGTTAAATTCGACCATCTTGCAATTTTTTTTGCTCCTATTCCACAGCCTACCATGACAACTTTGGCTAAAAATGGGTTCATCAAAAAGCCCATGTGACTTTGGACGGTGGTGCGCTTGGACGATCCAAAAGCCTCATAGAAATTGAATACAGTTCCAAAAGCTTCAATCTGGGTATATCCAAAAACTTAATCCGGCTTCCGGTAAAGGCTTGAAATTACTCAATGGGATATGTAGGTAATATCATCGACTGTCATTATTCCAAATTATGGTAAGTGTTTATTCCATATGACGTGCCTAATTCACAAAGGCGAAATTATACACAGTGATTAAAGTAAGAACTAGTTCTGGCTAATTGCTACATTTTGACTGTTTTTGTTCATTTTTGTGTTTGAGAATTATACAAACCAAAAGCATAGCAAAACATGAGCAGTCTGATCCTGATGCCCCAAATTCGTGGACAGTTTGATGCGTACTTAAATTTTCTTGTAGTTTTTCTGTTACTGAACGGTAATTGGCGCGGATTTGTAGAATTATTATTAGTTATATTGTCTAGAGAATTTTGTTGTTGTCAAGACTCACACAAAATAACTATGTAGCATATATACATATGCTTCAGTGAAAAAAGGAGGTCATAGTTTAGGTTAGACCTGAGTGGAACTTAAAGAGAAATGTCGATCAAGATTTGTTATGTATTTGATGCTCAGTGATATAATGCTAGTTCCAGACTTGCAGACATGCAGACCAGTACTACTTCTGTTACGACACAACCATTCAGTTTATTTCCAGTCCAAAATAAATTTAACTACGAGTTCAACATGCGTGGGGTTTCTACGATATGGAGTGAAGGTTTATCCGCATTGATTGAAAAATCGAATCATTATCAGATTTTAGGCCTTTTAGCTTTCAACAGCAAGCTAAAACCCAAAAAATCGGTCTTTGCTCAGAACCCAAAATCGCGGCAGCATTGGCTAATGCTTCTCCGACAAATAGTGCTGTGCACGCCTAAGTTTTTTGAAAGCTGCTTCAGCTCCAACTACTGCTGCCACTATAAATACTACTGCTACTACACAATCACTGCTGCTACTACAACATCTGCTGCTTTTCTATACATACAAACAATGATGCTGGCTAAAACCACTTCGCTGATACAACGATTGTTGGCCAACACCAAACACCACAACAAAAGCGACAACAACAACCACAACCACACCAACAACCACAATAACAACAACACCCACAACAACAACAACAACAACAACAACAACCATAACTACTGCTCCTGCTGCTCCAACAACCACTGACACGACTACTCCTGCTGCTGTAACGACTGTTGCTGCTGCTACAGCTACGATGACGACTACCACTACCACTACTGCTGCTGTTGCAGGAGCTACGACTACTACTACTACTACTACTACTACTACTACTACTACTACTACTACTACTACTACTACTACTACTACTACTACTACTACAACTACTACTACTACTACTACTACTACTACTACTACTACTACGACAGCTACTACTGGCACTGCTAATGCTGCTGCTGCTACAGCAACGACTACAACTACAACAACACCAGCAATACATACAGCTACAACTAACTACAACTACACCTCCAACCACAACAGCAGCAACAATTACAGAGCCAACTACAACAACAACTACAACTACGACTACAGCACCCGCCACACATACTAGATCAAATTAGACTCTAATATCTACGTGAGACTCTTGCGTCTGTACCCTCGGATCGGAGGTCAAGGTCTCACAACTTGCCCTAATTTAGACTAAACATTCATACACCTTAACATAATAGCTACCAATAGGATATACTCTTGTTTTGAAGAATGGTTCGTAGCCTTACTATTCTTCAACACAAGAAAGAAGCGAATCTGAACATAGCTGTGTTCGACCGCTTTCTGGGCGAAAGAAAAAAAAAGGTATCCAAATCGATCAGTAACTCACTTCTTGCAGCTGCAACCAAAATTAGCTAAAACCTGTATCAGTCAGGGGGCTGGTTAACCCTGTTTTATTACATATATGTGTGTACGTAACTTACCTATGACATTCTCCATATTCGTTATTTGTTATCCGTTTACTAACAGCCGTTTAGAACGGTCCTTTATCTGCAGTTGACAATATTCAATTTGAAACCATTAATGCCCTCATTATTGGTACCTACTTCTAGTATATAATCGTAATCCATTAAGGTATTGGTACCAGAAAGTCTTGATCGCTTAAAGAGTTGCCAAGTATATATCAACTCAAAGAGTAAAAGGTGTTTGAAGATTGTTTTGGATAAGTAATTTTTTTGAACTGTTTTCATTGTGTGGTATCCTTAGGTAACCGTCACCATGTTACAAAGCATTGTGTAAGTTTGAATAATAAGCAGTGTTTTGACCACTTCAAACTTTCACTTTAATTCGTTTGAAACTTGAAAGATGTTGACTGTCAGCTTTCTATTTTTGGCTATCATTTTAACACCGGTTATCGGACAACCAAACTATACCACACATTTTCCACAGTATTACGGTAGTTACGGTAACGAAACAAAACCGTTATACAATGAAACTATCGAAGGCTACCAATTAAACCCGAATCAAGCTAAATTTCTGACCTTCTATAACGCCAGTCATGCTGAGGGAAACCACAATTACTACAATTATACCGCCGCAGGTATCGAAACCGGTTTCACATTGGACGGTTTTGCCTACGCGTTGGGTATAGATGGACTTACAGCCGAAAAAATTGTAACAAATTTGAATATTTCCAAAAAACTTCCAGAAATCAATAAAATATTGGATGAAAATCAAGTGTCGGATCAGGTCTACTTTATGACACCCAATGAAATCGAAGTGTTTCTGACGCAGGCTGGAATCGACCAATCAGCGATCGAGGAACAATATGTGAAATATTCTGTGACCGGGCCTGATTCGATGGAATATTGGAACGAATGGGAATCCTATTGGAACTACTCGGACCCTAATGGTCCCGGCATCGTTTACAATCCCGCGGTGCCCCGTGAGGTTATGGATTGGATGGTAGCCATAACCGAGGTGCCAGAATGGGACATAGAAATGTTGTTGCATAATTTGGGAGCATCGACCGATTATGAGTTTATGGACAAGTTTCTGAACGCCACTCTGCAGAGAGGCCAGCCCTATGAGCTGAGGAAAAAGGATCTACGCGACACGTTTGTGGATCTGGGCTTGGAGCCGGAACGAGTGAATTCTGAGTTCCAGTTTGCCGGGATTCGGTACGGCGAAGAGGATGCTGTTGATGTTCTGCGCCAAGTGATGCTGTTGCCGAAATCGAGCGCTGAAGTTTTGTCTCGATATCTCTACTTGGATCGAAGGGGGGAAAGTCTGAAGAAAAGCATCCATCCCGAAACGAATCCGCAACAGCTACGAGAGATGATAAAATGGGCCAGTGAATCTTCAGCGGATCGAGTGGATGCTGTTTTTGATCTCCTGGAAGCGGAAGGATATCCCCATAACGTGACGCGGGACTATTATGACGTGGATGACGAATACTACGTCGACGATGACGCAACAGACGGAATACGCAAGTCAAAGCGGCGCAACAATTCGCGCCGGCGGCCAAGAGGAAACAGCAGATTTGCATCGCAACGTCAACCCCTAAATAGCGCGAAAATGAACAAACTAAACTTAGCAGTCGTAATTTTGACGTCCTTTGGCGTGAAGTTCTTCGGGAGTATTCTGTGAAAAATGAAATTGGCAATTATTGTCAAAATTTTCCGCCAGCTGTACTATGTTCCAGATAAACTGGACAGTTTAGTTCAGAACGGATAGTTGATACTTTAGATAAATAGATATATAGGTAATTAACCATTGTATTCTGCTGACATTTATACACACTTACATATATCTCATAATATCATATTCTATTTTGAATATATAATTACAGTTGTTTTAAAAATTAAATTGTAGGTAATAATACCAAGAGTACATGGTAGTCTCTCATTTCTAGAAGAAGAGAGAGACACTGTTCATCTGTTTGTGTTATATGTATCGCAGGCAGGTGCGCTCCTCTCATTTCTAGAAGAAGAGAGAGACACTGTTCATCTGTTTGTGTTATATGTATCGCAGGCAGGTGCGCTCACCCTTTTAGGGCTACTTTCAAATTTCTTGAACAAGCAAACGGCCAATCAGAAGCGACCAACTATACACGGGCTCCAATCAGCATTCAGACAAACTGCGCTCAGGTCCTGAGTGCTGATTGGAGCACGTGCACACGCCTGGCCAATCAGAAGAGCAGCTCGCTTTTAATTGGCCGTTTACTTGCTCAAGAGTTACTCTTGCTGAGAGTAAGTTTACTTAAGGGGGTAGTGTCGCGAAAGCAGTTTTGCTCATAGGCTGTGAAAATAGAACTTTTTACGCGGCGGCCTCAGCCGCCGCGTATATACTATATTACAAAACCTCAAATCAACACGTATCTTTGATTTCTGTGTATAGTTGCATTGAGACAATCGGTAGGTGCCAATATTACATTATTTGTGTGTGCGTGTGTGTTCATCGTGTGTGGTAATCTTGGATCTGAACGCATAGTGTAGTGAACAAGTATGCTCTTTATAACGCTCGCATATTGTCTGTGTGTGCGTGTTTGTTCTTAATGTGTGTTAATCAGACATGGCTACACGTTCGGTTTTCGTTGTACACGCGCGCACAGAAGACAAAAGAGCACACGGCTCCGACAGACACAGCACAGACATCATCACACAAGTGCTGGTGAATATTGTATGCAGTTGCTGTAGTATGACAAAACCTGTCACAACAATGTTTCTCAGATTGTTTATCAGCACCTCAGAACCTTACCATTTTGAAGTCTAGAAACCGTTGTCAAACCATCCGGTTGCTTCACTATCGCGGGAGAGTGCTGGAAACTGTTTTGGCATAAAGATGCGGTTTCTAGCCCGCGGTCTAAAATATTGTGTTTTAGAGTGGGTTCGAATTTATAAACGTTTTTGACATCCTATTAGTTTTTAACTTATATATTATTTGCAACGTATCTAACTTGAAAGCAAGATGTATGTTAACTACGAAAACATGTTGCGGTTTGATATGTCGTGTAAAAGTGTTGATTTAAAAGATTTTACTGCCGCGTTTTATATTCGAAGAATATCCTCGGCGCTCCAAGTATGTCTAAGCGCAAATCCTAGGTATCAAAATTTGGTTGAACTTTACTCGCAAAACGTGCTTGTTGTTTTGAAGTAGTACATGCAATGAGAAGCTAGTCCAACGCTGTATGGTATCAAATAATTACTGCCAGACATCACACTATCAATATTGACAAATATCTTGGACCAATCGTCATTACTAAGCCAGACATCACACAATAGGGACATAAAAGTTCGAAAAATCAAGCCAGATATCAGATTGGCCAGCTTGTGAAGTACACATCATGTGTGGACGCACAATTTTTTGCGACAAATAAGAAAAAAGAAAATTGAAGGTTCGTTTTTCTTCTGATTTGAAAATAAGCGTCTAGATTTTCCACAATTTATCATTATTGCTGTTACTATTTTACAGTTTAAGTACAACTTCACAGTTCAAACTAGTATTACTCCACAGCCGCTATAGTAATCTGCACTAAATTTCGTGTGCAGAAACTACAACATATGTGCTATTAGTCTGTGTAAAAAAACTAAACAGAAAAATTGATAAATGTGACTAAAAAATGGAATGTGAATAGGTTTCTTTTTCGTCATTTTTGGTCACATTCCCATGTATCACGATTTATTATACCCCACTCAGACAGATATAGCGGCCAGCTGCACTTAACCCCTTCGCTGCACTTGTAGACTATTTTTTGCACATTACCTCCTAGCTTCACTGAGCAAAACGCTTATCTACGCCTACTCCTGAGACAGCGATAGGAACCACCCTACCGCCTCCCAGTCTACGCAGCTATAACCATCCCCCCTTCCCCCCGCCCCCTGTATTCAGCTAATAGCAGTGTCTTCGCTTTAATCAAAAGGTTACGTAAGTAATGGAAGTATAATAGAAGTGTAGAAGGGGTACAACGCGCATCGGCTATTAGCGCTATAGCCCTGTTTTGACTAGGAATAGCCGGTATAGCCCGGGTATAGCTCGGTTATAGCCATTTCACAGAATTGATGAGCCCGCGCTGTCAACCGGCTATTAGCGCTATAGCCGCCTTTTGACTAGGAATAGCCGGTATAGCCCGGCTATAGCTCGGCTATAGCCATTTCACAGAATTGATGAGCCCGCGCTGTCAATCGGCTATTAGCGCTATAGCCGTGTTTTGACTAGGAATAGCCGGTATAGCCCGGCTATAGCTAGGCTATAGCCGTTTCACAGAATTGTTGAGCTCACGCTGTCAATCGGCTATTAGCGCTATAGCCACTATTTGACTAGGAATAGCCGGTATGGCCTGGCTATAGCTCGGCTATAGCCGTTTCACAGAATTGTTGAGCCCACGCTGTCAATCGGCCATTAGCGCTATAGCCACTATTTGACTAGGAATAGCCGGTATGGCCTGGCTATAGCTCAGCTATAGCCGTTTCACATAATTGTTGAGCCCACGCTGTCAATCGGCTATTAGCGCTATAGCCGGGTTTTGACTAGGAATAGCCGGTATAGCCCGGCTATAGCTAGGCTATAGCCGTTTCACAGAATTGTTGAGCTCACGCTGTCAATCGGCTATTAGCGCTATAGCCACTATTTGACTAGGAATAGCCGGTATGGCCTGGCTATAGCTCGGCTATAGCCGTTTCACAGAATTGTTGAGCCCACGCTGTCAATCGGCTATTAGCGCTATAGCCACTATTTGACTAGGAATAGCCGGTATGGCCTGGCTATAGCTCAGCTATAGCCGTTTCACATAATTGTTGAGCCCACGCTGTCAATCGGCTATTAGCGCTATAGCCACTATTTGACTAGGAATAGCCGGTATGGCCTGGCTATAGCTCGGCTATAGCCGTTTCACAGAATTGTTGAACCCACGCTGTCAATCGGCTATTAGCGCTATAGCCACTATTTGACTAGGAATAGCCGGTATGGCCTGGCTATAGCTCAGCTATAGCCGTTTCACATAATTGTTGAGCCCACGCTGTCAATCGGCTATTAGCGCTATAGCCACTATTTGACTAGGAATAGCCGGTATGGCCTGGCTATAGCTCGGCTATAGCCGTTTCACAGAATTGTTGAGCCCACGCTGTCAATCGGCTATTAGCGCTATAGCCACTATTTGACTAGGAATAGCCGGTATAGCCTGGCTATAGCTCGGCTATAGCCGTTTCACAGAATTGTTGAGCCCACGCTGTCAATCGGCTATTAGCGCTATAGCCGTGTTTTGACTAGAAATAGCTGTTAGTGTCCGGCTATAGCTGGGCTATTGCCGGCTTAGAACAGTGTTTCAGTATCAAAGCTATAAATTGAAAAAAGTTGTGTGGCCTGTCAGAATCGAACTGCCAACCTATCGGTTACCAGTCCGACTGCTTCACCATTGAGCTACAGGGCACCTGAAAGTCTGACAATAAACTATCTATATAAGTAAATTAATCTCACAGTTCAGTGCTAAAAGAGTTACTGATAAAGTAAGAACATGGTCACGATGTGTAAAGAATTATTTTTTTGCCACGGGGGGTGTCCCCCCTTTTTTCTATAATTCAATTACTGCTCAATATCAATTTTTACTGTGCCCCATTGAAGCAAGTTTTCGTCGTTCGTTCAAAATCTGCAGTTATTGTCACAATTCCAGATGACTTTGTGGCTTAGCGACAGAGCGTTCGCTTCGCAATCGTAGGGTTGTTGGTTCGATTCCACAAAGTCATCAAGTTTTGCATTTTTTATTTCGTTTTGGATATCGCCAAAATAGCCATAGCGAGCTATAGCTATAGCCGGCTATTTCAGACGAAACAGTGTATTCAAAACGGCTATTGGCGGCTATAGCCGAATCGCCACTCCTAGGTGGTCTCCTAGATTTCAGAAAAATAGCCATAGCCACGTTTCTTCAGTCAAAACTTGGCCATTTGAAAATTGCCAAAATAGCCACGGCGAGCTATAGCCGCGGCGAATTAGCACTAGTGAAAAAATAGCCACGGCGAGCTATAGCTATAGCCGGCTATTTCAGACAAAACAGTGTATTCGAAACGGCTATTGGCGGCTATAGCCGAATCGCCACTCCTAAGTGGTCTCTACTAGATTTCAAAAATAGCCATGGTCTGGCTATAGCTACGTCTCTTCAGTCAAAACTTGGCCATTTAAAAATCGCCAAAATAGCCACGGCGAGCTATAGCCGCGGCGAATTAGCACCAGTGAAAAAATAGCCACGGCGAGCCATAGCTATAGCCGGCTATTTCAGACAAAACAGTGTATTCGAAACGGCTATTGGCGGCTATAGCCGAATCGCCACTCCTAGGTGGTCTCTACTAGATTTCAAAAATAGCCATAGGCTGGCTATAGCCAAGCTTGTTCAGTCAAAACTTGGCCATTTAAAAATCGCCAAAATAGCCACGGCGAGCTATAGCCGCGGCGAAACAGTCTAATCGGCAATATGTGCTGAAAATCGCCACAGCTATTGCCGGCTATTTTAGGCAAATCCGTGTATAATAATTGGCTATAGCCGAATCGCCGTTTCTCCGAGGCATCTAAAAAACCGTGATACATGGGAAACTTACCTCATTTTTCCGACTTTGAGACATTATTGCAAACTATATGCTGCACAAATTTTGCTGAAACTTGGCAAAATAATTTGTCTTTTGGTAGATTTTTAAAATATAGAAAGAACAATTTCTTACATTTTAGTGAACAAGTTTTACAGTCGCGCAAAATCGACTGCTTTCGCGACACTACCCCCTTAAGAGTAAGTTTACTTTACTTACTTGTCGTTTTTATTCAACTAGGCCAAATACGATAAACGTAGTGTTTGTGACCGGCCGGAATTTTCGGCCGGCCGGGGGGGAAAAGCGGGGGGGGGGGGGAAAAAAAAAAAACAACAAAAAAAAAAAGGCCGGCAAAAAAACCGGGTAGGCAAAATTTTAAGAAAAAAAAAACCCCGCGGCCGGGCCTGTTGGTTTTATCCAAAAATTCGACCGCTGCGGCCGGCCGGCCGGCCAGTTTTCACTTGCCGGCCGGCCGGCCGCCGGCCGAACTTCTTCGCCGGCCCGGCCGCCGGCCGGCCGGCCGGCGGCTTTTGCGGCCGGTCACAAACACTAAATAAACGTATCTGTTTGCGCTATAAAACAGGACAGCAGGGTTAGCAAGTAAAAAATAATGAAAATAATAATAAAAGTAAAATAAAACGTTTTTGAAATAAAATAAGTACATAGTAAACTAGTATATCACATAATTGATTATACAAGCAAATATGCATAGACGTTTATCACAGAAACTGAGTTACTTTGTAAGTCGGTATAAAAATAAAAAAGTTATGATTCATTTTCATTCAGCCGGGCACTTTGGCCGTCATTGGGTAGATTTTGCCGACTTCATAGTTTTCTGCGACTTTGCACTTCTAATCGACGTTTTAGAAGATCTAGAAACTTGGCTTGTGGAGCCTTTCTTTTTCAGTTTCCCTGGCTTCAGCAAGTGCGGCGATTTTGCTTTGGTGACCTTTGAAGCTCTGAATCTTGGTCCCTTCTTGCCCTTGCCCTTACTCTTCGCTGAGGGCTGATCTGACACCTCTGCACTTTCATCTTCGTCGGCAGTCGGCACATCGGTCCAATCATCCTCGTCGATTTTGCTAGAACCCTCCTTATCCCCGGTCGGAGTCACCGTGAGCAGGGGTTGCCCCGAAGGTGACTTTCGGGCCGAAACGTCAGCTGATTTTTCATCTATTTCCGCAGTTTTGCCGTCGTCCTTAGTGTCGGAAGCAGCAATACTTTTTCCTTCCTTAGCTTCGGAAACAGCAATACTTTTACCGGCATCGGCAACTTTTTTCTCCTTCTTTTGTGTTTTCATTGTTCTTGCTGTTTTAGTTTTGCCCGATTTCAGTGATATTGCTGTTATGTCTTCTTCATCCACTAAAAAACAATTTGAATAATGACTTGGCTGGGTATAATCACTATCATAATTAGGCGGTCACTTTTAGGGATCAATAACTGCGTGAACACAGGGGTCTATGTGTGGGAGTCTTGTAAAGACATTTTGACTGTCCTTGTACCAAGTCCTTGTGTTTTAGGGACGAAAATAATTTTTTTTGAAAAATTGTGTCGAAATTTAGGTTCATGAACTAGGCATAATATGCATACTATAAAGGCCATATTATGGAGCTTGCCCTTGTACCTTGACTTCAATTTTGCTTGTCCGTGTACCAAAATCAAAATCGGGGGATGTATGAGTGATCAAGAGTACATGTCATACTCTTTCGTAGTATGTACTCTTGGTGAAATATAATATAGGCTGCAGCAAAAATACACGTACGGAAGAGTATGACACTCTTCCTATATTTATTTATAAATTCCTTCCTTCCTTCCTTATATTCCTTCCTTAAATTCCTTCCTTCCTTCCTTCCTTAAATTCCTTCTTTATATCCTATATGTATTCTTGGTGAAATGTAATATAATATAGCAGAAGCAAAAGTACATAATAGGGAAAAGTATGACACTCTTCCATATTATGCACTCTTTGTGAAATATAATTAAGGCTGCAGCAAAAATACATGATAATACCAAGGGTACATGTTACATGATAATAGGAGTACATGTGACGACAGTAAAAATAAAATTAAATTAAAACATTTTAAATTATTGTTAAGGTATATTGTGTTACGCCGCACTGGCGAGGTTACGTTGATACATCCCGAGGGCCTTTTTAAACAATTAAAAATTATTCAACCAATACATTCTTTCTATTTTCCACAATTTTTATTAATTTCCCTTCAAAATACAAGGCCATTTTGGGCTATATAGACGGCAACCAAATTCTGAAATTCAGTTCGTTCATTCGTTCGTTCAGTTGTGGAATAAACTTGGTGACTGCAACTGTGGTTTTTAAGAATTATGAACGACTCCTCCTATGTACTTGACGGCCTAAAAACGGCGTAATCGGGCCTTACTAAAGATTGAAGGTTCACATATATAATAGTCCTATAATGTACTCTTGATAGTACGGATGTGTATGACACTCTTCCTTAATGCACACTTGGTAAAATATAATATAGGCTGAAGCAAAAATACATAATAGGGAAAAGTATGACACTCTTTCTATTATTCTCTATTATGTATTATGGCTGAAGTTAGTAAACATTTTTCATAACAGCACCAAAAGTACATAATACACGTCTCACTAGAAGACAGTAAGACATTGTTATGTACTCTTGACTGAAGTTAGTAAACATTTTTCATAACAGCACCAAAAGTACATAATAATGTCTCACTAGACGAGAGTGAGACACTGTTATGCACACTCGGCTGAATTTGGTGAACATTTTTCAAAACAGCACCAAGAGTACATAATAATTCCTCACTATGTAGCAGAGAGTGAGACACTATTATGTACTCTTGACAGCACCAACCTCCTCCTTCTTCAACTTCTTCTCCTTCCATTTCTTCTCCCCCTTCCCCTTCAACTTCTCCTTCGAATTCTCCTTCTTCCATTGGCCTGACAGTTGCGAAAAAATGAAGTACGAAAATTAGGGTGACCAGAATGGCCAGAACCAAGAGAACCAGGCAAGAGACCGTCATGACGGATCCAACGGGCACCATGTAGAAACTGATGAAGCCACCAACCTCCGTAGTGCAACCTGAAACAATAACAACCAGGGCCAGGGGCTAGCCATTAGCTAATAGCTAAGCACGATTATGGCTCTATATATGTAGCACAGTTTGAGATCTTTTCTGGTATTCCCCATGGCGAACGTGACACGCACGAGGGTTTACCTACACACGCGCATTATATTTTTGTAACACAAATCGGTACATACGGTAATTGCAAAGATTAGCCTCAGCATCATGATTACGTGCGCAGTTTTCTTGATTAAACAACTTTTAATCAACTGAGTGTGAGAAGCGGTAGCTCAGTATGTAGGTAATATGACTCTAATGACATAATCGTTGTTTTATGGCGTTGGTTCGATTCGATTGATTTCCGGCTTTCTGAGGTTTTAAGTATTTAGTGTACCATTCAGGTGCCGGGCGGTACAAATACTTGTACTCACGCTGAAGCGTGCAGAAGAACTTGTACAGTGCATTTGAAGCATACGATACTACTGCCAACGAGTTTAAGTGTAAATGTATGTATATGAATTGTAAAGCCGAACCTCGCTAGTCTACTTTAGGGGTGGATTTCACAAAGGTGGTTAGGGGTGGATTTCACAAAGGTGGTTTTACTAAACCATGGTTTTACGTCCGTTTTTATATGATTTGGCGATTTGCACATAAATTCATTACTAAATATCACCTGATTCGTTACGAAATTAGCAAATTTTCTTAAACCATGGTTTTAGCTCAGTTGAAATTTCAGCAAAACAGAGACCTCACAATTGCTATAATTGCAAGACTTGAGCAACAGGCACCTGTAGGCCCCTATCGGGCTTCTGAAGCTTCATGTTTCTGAAGTCTGACCTTTAGAATGAATACTTTTATCCTGTGGATATGTGGACATGCAATCTCTTTCGCTCCCGCTTCCGCTCAGTATCGGCTGCTGTGTTTGGCAAAATTGCTTTTTGTGTAGAAGAGCCTGTTTTGTCGCTTCGTGAATGCTAAAAAAATTTCAGACAAAACAAATATATACCATATTATTACCTAATAAATAATTTAGAGTTTATCCTATACATACATAGAAATGTAATGTACAACTTATACCTTTCTTGTAGAATTAAAATTTATTCTCTAAACTAAATTCAGTGTAGCTTAAAAGTTGAAGTTTTGGATTTTTAGTTTTTGGCTTTATAGTTTTTGTCCTACTCTAAAATTATAACTAAAATTATCGAGCAGATCACAAAAAAAGAAGTACAATACTTGCAAGGCCCCAAGAATTTGGCGTCACAGCAGCTCCAAGGGATTTCAGTTTCATTAATTCTGATCCAGTCTAAAAATCCGGTCGAACCACAGCATTCGAGATATGATTGGAATTTATGAACTTCCGCGAACATGCGGCCTTGTTTGTATTGCCCAATCATAATTTTGGACATAAATTTATCCTTGAATCCGGCATTAAATTTCACTGTTACCGCCAAAATCCAAATGGCGATTGAAAATGCCACTATCATCATAACCCACGTTGTTACTGCCAATGCTGCAGAAAAAATCTTTCGCTTCTGCAGCGCAGATTGGGTAAAATAGCTTTGCGTGCTGTCCAATAGCTGAAAAATGCTGTCACCCTTTCATGCCCAGAGGGTCATTTTGTACCGACACGATGAATGCCGAATCTGGGGCTTTAAAACTTGCCTAGTTTATTCTAGTCAACTGGACTTCAAATTGTTTTTTTCAGGAAGTGTAGCTAATGTACCTATTTAGTGGGCAAATTTAGGACCTACTGCCACACAATAAAACCTTAATACAAATTACAAAGCAATGTGAAAATTTGACTTTTTTATCGTTAAAGTAGTATTTTCTTTATTGTCTCATCGCGATTTTTGACTGCGACGTCTGCCCTCAGCTTTCTGTGCAGGACCCGTTGGGCGTTTGGGCCCTAGTAGTACCTATTTGGGAATCGTCAGTTTGGAACAATTTTTGGCTGCTAACGTGCATCGTATCTACCTTGCTGCTAAGCTGGACAAGAAATGGAAAGAGTGTCATTACTCTACTTCTTATGTCCTCTTGGTTTGAGGCATTGAGACGGTTCATTTTGTTGCATTTCAGGGCCCGATTCATCGAAGAAAACTGTTCGTCGTTGAAAATGTTCATCGTTGAAAATTTTGGATTGATCGAAACATTTTCAACGACGAACATAACACGTAATTATACGACAAATGTTCGTCGTTGAAAAACAAATGTTCGTCGTTGAAAAACAAATGTTCGTCGTTGAAAAAGCAACTGTGCGTCGTTGAAAATGCTCGTCGTTGAAAGAACAAATGTTCGTCGTTGAAAAACAAATGTTCGTCGTTGAAAAATTTTCAACGGCGAACAATTTAAACGACGAACTTTCGACGACGAACATTTGTTTTTCAACGACGAACATTTGTTTTTCAACGACGAACATTTGCTCTTTCAACGACGAATAGTTCCAACGACGAACATTTGTTTTTCCACGACGAACATTTGTTTTTCAACGACGAACGTTTGCTTTTTCAACGACGAACATTTTCAACGACGAACATTTTGTTTCGATAAATCGGGCCCAGATGACAGCTAGGTAATTTTGCAAATTTTTTTATCAAATCTCACCTTCAACGTGATACAACAAGCCACACAAAACACAATGGTAACCGAAGCCACCGTCATAGATGCGAAATTGACCGTACTGGTGATAGACCGGGTGATGATTGGGTAAAGGTGGCCCAAATTGTACCAGGCCACAAAGGCAACGGGAAAGACCACGAAATTGCACAAGAGGGCCAAAGCGCAAAGTCCCAGAGCTGCAATCCAAATGATTCTCCGGGGGGTGTCGGAAATCTTGGCTATGCGACTTGCTAGCCGTCCTCCCGGTTCCGCCCCCTCCTCCCCGGTGCTTTCCTCTCCCTCTCCCTCATCTTCTTCCCCTTCCCCCTCCTCTTCGTCTTCCTCCGCCCCCTCCCCCTCTTCTTCTGCAGATGGGTCTTCTGAAGCATCTGCGTCTTCACCAGGTAGCTTCAACTGTTCCATGCTTATTTTGGTCAAGATTGTGGTGTGATCTTTGGCTTGTAGTATATAATGCAACCTGAAGATATCTGTGTGATTTTATAACAGAATTGAAAAAGTTGGTGCTTTGCAGAAGTTTGTCTTATCCGAGATTAAATTTAGCGATATAACCGAAGAGACGGCAGAAAGTGCCAGTGTTTAGAAAATTAAATTCTGAGCATGTTCAAACTGGGTATGTTTGCTAGTGTACCAAATGCAAGCCTTATAATATACATTATTATTACACGTTTTTACGCGGCCCTAGTATAACTATATTCAGAATCTCAGGTTTCTATGTTAATTCGGGTAAGTCGAATTTCCAGTGTTAAGTAACACTGGAAGGGCAGGTAGGTCGATGATGATATTGTTCAGAAAATGTCGAAGAATAGAAGATATACGGCCTGAGTGGAATCGAACCACTAACCTTTCGTTTCCCAGTCCGCTGCTCTGCCAGCTAAGCTAATCGGACTGAGTTACAAAATCGCCGAAGGCCATCCAACTCACGACACCTAGTACGGTGAGCAGTGTGGCAGTTGAAAATTACAGGTGAAACTGAGATGCCTAAGCTTCAATATTGATTTGTAGCTCCAGTAATACAACCCTTACTTCACAACATTCATATTTTGCTAAAGATGTTTTGTTATTGGTCTTTAGTGCGGCTTCAAAACGTACATTGATGACAAAACATGGCCTTATGGTGTAGTGGTTAACACTCTAGACTCTCGATCAAGTGATCCGAGTTCAAAACTCGGTAAGGCTTAGGCCCGTATTCACATACTAACACTAAAGTTAGTGTTAGTGTTTTGGATAATACTTGAAGTTGATTAAAAACTACGAAAAACGTAAAAGTATGGAATTAAAATAGTTACATAATTGTAGCCCCACGACCTACCCTGCAATATGCCATACACTGCCATACAGTCGTTTTGTAAAAAGTCAACATCTAAAGGGTGCCACGGAAACACTTAAAATAGCCCTAAACTTTAAGATACCCGCCAAGCTACTTTGAAGTTTAGTGCCAAGTTGTGTTTTTGTAGCAGCATGTAGAAGTTGACTTTTTACAAAACTACTTCACAGCAATGTGTGACATATTATACGGTAGGTCCGGGGGCTAAAATTTTGTAGCTATCGTTTTAATTTTAAATTCTTACGCGATTTGTAGTTGAGTTTCTTCCAAAACACTAACACTTGACCTTTGTTCGCGCAGAACATTGCCACAATCAAGCCCGGCTCATACTCGTCCTTATCCCTGTCCCTATCGTTTTGTCCTTAAGCCAATTCAAGAAAACTACATGGCCAAATGAGCCAAATCGCAAGCAAAAAGCTGGAGTTTATTTCAGATTGTCTGCAAAAAAGTAGCTAAAACACAAACACTTGTACCGAGCTGAGGTGAACTTCTTTTGGAATTGCTCAAGGACAAAATTGTAGGGTTAACTTGGAGCAAATTTTCTAAGCAGCCCATCTGCCCATGACTTGCCGCAATCCGTAATACGCTACACAGAAACAAAATTTCTTTATTAAAAACAGCATTCGAACAAGAAAAATGGCACCAACAGGTTTCAGTAAAGGTCTGAATCAATAATTTACATATACATAAACATACTTGATGAAAAATGCCATAGATATTTACAAGCTAAATAACAAACACCAAAATTTTTTGAAATTACTAAGTGTAACAAGTAGACTGCAAAAAACTAAAAAGGAGCATAGGCGGATCAAGGTGCGAGGCGGGGGGGGCTCGAGCCCCCCCCCATTGGGTCGAGGGGCCTATCGAGTCGGGGGCCTATCGGCCCGAACTTGCGCATACATGTAGGTCGCTCTCCATGTTGTTTTAGGGCCTATTTAGGCCCTTGTAGCCTGCTCTGGACTAGATAGGCCTCTCTCTATGTTGCTTTGGGCTTTGGGGGTTATTTAGGCCCTTGTAGCCTGCTCTGGACTAGATAGGCCCCTCTCTATGTTGCTTTGGGGGCTATTTAGGTACTTGTAGCCTGCTCTGGACTAGATAGGCCCCTCTTCTATGTTGCTTTTTGGCCTATTTAGGCCCCTGTAGTCGTAGCCTGCTGTGGACTAAGGTAGGCCCCTCTCCATGTAGCTTTGGTGCCTATTTAGCCCTTGTAGCCTGTTGAAGTAGGTAGGCCCCTCTCCTCTCCATGTTGCTTTGGGGCCTATTTAAGCCCTTATAGCCTGCTGTGTACTAGATAGGCCCCTCTCTATGTTGCTTTTGGGCCTGTTTAGGCCCTTGTAGTTGTTGCCTGCTGAGGTTGGCCCTTCTGCATGGTGCTTTGGGGGACTATTTAATAAGCCCTTATAGCCGGCTGTGGAATCCGTTAACTGTTTTGCTTGGGGGCTTGACTCTGAGCAACGTCTTGATGCATTCGTTGTGCTACGTTGTGAGTCGTCCAGGGTCATTGCTAGGGGTGGGTGGTCGCGGATGTCGCTATAACAAGGCGTAGCACAAAGGAGGTTAATGGCAGGAATTCCCTCCCCAGAAACTTTTAACGACTAAAATTTTGCAGAAGGATCCCCCCTATTTGGTTTTATAGCCTGGCTGGAAAAAGTTACCGATACGTCTACAATTGATCAAATTCCGCCTAAAAATAAAAAACTTTTCTCAAATTTTGTTCTGGTGGTTGCCGCCCCAGAACCCTGCAACCTTATGGCTTTACTGTTTTTACGTATGTGTATATTTTGGCATTGTACAACTATTTATTTGCTAATACACTCTGTATCATTTAAGCTGTTTTATTGGGGTAAAATTGACATTTTAAGTAAATTTATGGTTCGTAGTGCCAAAAATCTTCTTACAGTTTTCAATTTGCTTGCACCTACGCCGGCGCGCCGGTTTTGTAATGTTAGGTGTTTTGAACTCCAGTATTACGTTCAATAAAATTTCGGTTCAAAACATTGGTTTTTTCAACGAAATGTGTTAATATGTGTCGTTTGTTGCGTGATAATCGCATTTAAGTGCATTTAACACTTCAAAAAATGGGGCCTATTGGTCGGTGGGCCTATCGGGGTCCGAGCCTCCCCCACATGGAAAATTTCTAGATCCGCCACTGAAAAGGAGAAAAACCATATATTAGTCTGCGTATATCATTAAGACAACGATCAAAACGCTCTTTTTCCTTGACATGTTTAATTTCAATTTATGAACATGTCTTCATCCAAGGCCTAATTAGTCTCAATATAATAAATTCGACTAATGAATTAATCTAAAACGATGTCTAAAATCTTTATAACAAGATCCTACTAAAGCTTTCACATAATTATAACCACATTACCACAACCATATATACACGGAATCTCGGTGGGGGGGTGGCTTGTCACCGGATGTTTCGAAATTTTAGGGGGGGGGGGGCTTGTCCCGAAGTTTCGGAAGCTTGCGCTGACAAAAACGTAAAAATTGCCAGTTTATGCCCAAACATGAAAATTTTTTGGAAACATCTACATATTTTTTAGCGATTTTTTAGCTTTTTGGTCATTTTTGAAGCATTTTACAGAGATAAGGGGCAATTTTTGAGTTTTCGGGCACCTTTTTTACCAGCACCCAGGCGGGGGGCTTGTCCCCTGGGTCAAATCTGAGGGGAAGATGGTTGTCTCGGAATCTCAAATCCGCAAGCCCCCCCCCCATTCCCAGACTTTTCCCCATGTATATAGTACATCTGTGACAACAACAAAAAACGGAAAAAAACATCTACTCCCGAGTTTTTCGTATAAAAACCGATTTAGCTGCCCATCGTTTGGCAGTGCGCACCCTTGAGGCTGTGGCCATTCGCTGGGCATGGGACATTTGCTGATTCTCGCGCATAGCTTGCACTGAAGGTCTGTAAGCCGCCGGAAGCAATTCTTCCGTAAGCGTGCACTCGGGCAAAGGCTGGTGCGCAGACTCGGGGTTGGGAACTTTATGAAAATAGAATCGCAAAACGTCCGGTTCGAGCAGAAATCGCTGGCTCAGCTGTCGATGGGTGGACCAGGGAAGAAAACAGTCGAGGAGGAAGTAACTGAAACAAAAAATCAAAATATTTTTTACTTATTATTTATTTATTATTTATTTATTTTTATTATTATTTATTGATTTATTGGTTTATTTTTTGATTCTAGGATTAAATTTGGCAATAAGTTTGCTTACAGTATATATGTATATACTATATAGATACATGTAGCCGGCGAAATAACAAAAAAAATACAAATTTAAATACGCAGCTAAGTCACATGAGACAAGGGTGAGAATATAGTTTTTTACAACTAGTGTCAAAGACAACCCGAGAAAGGGCGAGTCACCAGCATACAAAGTAACATGGCAAACAAGAATAATGATTTAACCTGAAATCGTGCACCTTAGACCCAAGTATATATATTCTATAGAATGGCTGTGTATACTGTATTTATAATTGTTCCGACCCCCCCACTGCTAAATCAATAACTGCTTCAGTGGCAAAGTTTGTAAAGTAAATTTGCATCCACAACAAAAGACGATGATTTTTTTCACTAATTACTTTGAACAACTAAACTTCGCCCTCACCCTCAGTTTTAGTTTTCCAACTTTGCTACAGTAGCCTTCTAAACTAAAGTTTGACAAGCAATGATAGTGGTGCGGGAAAAAACCCTATATACGCGTTTTGCAGGGAAAAAATCCTAGTGCTTTCTGGCCGAACCTTTAGACATAGGCCCTTTTTGAGTATGTACGTGGAAACGCATCCCAAACTGACTTACCACACCAATTTTTGTGCAGTTCTGAGGCCTGTAGCATTTTTTATGAAATATCAAAATTTTGCATGTCGAAAAATTTCAAAGTGACACAAATTTTTCAAATTTTTGACTTGTCAATTTTTCACAAAAACACTTTTGACCAACGCCATTTGCATTTTTCAAGAGAGTTACCTTTCCTCTATACTTCTACAGCTCAAAAACAGTAAAAAACGTTGTGGTTGACCTGTGACTGTTCAAACTTTGTGCGGGAAAAAACCCTATTACGGGGAAAAAACCCTATAACTCACCCATTGTTGCTACTAAAGTTGAGCTAACAACATGCGTAGAGTTCATTGAAACCGTAAAACGGCGTTTTTTTGTCGGTTGGGTCCATACCCCGACACCCATTACGAAATCTGTTTTGGTGATGTTTCACCAAAATTTGCCATTTTTGCAATATTTAGGTTTTAGCTGCTGCGTACCACTTAAATCCAAGAATGATAGACGCGGGTGGTGTTTGACCACAGTTTCTAACGTAATAAGCGCAAAAATCTGTTGTTAATGCTTTTAAATACGGAAAAAATGCATATTTGGGCAGAAGTCATTTCTGCCAAAAAACGTCGATTTGTGAAGAATCATTGTGAGTCACATGGGTGTCGACTGTCGGAAAAACGATTTTTTCGTCCATACTGCAGCCTAAGAGTTGTAGAACACGATGAAATTGTGTTTATACTCACTGCTAATAGAACAACCAGAAAAGTGATAGGGTTTTTTCCCCGCATTAGGGTTTTTTTCCCGGAGGTTTCGAGACTTATTACTCAGAAACGTGAGTAGTTAGAATCCATTTTATTAGTGCAACAGTTAGGCGAAAGATGGCCGTTATAACAGCCGAGAGCATTAATGGATCCGATTTATGTGGAGCACAGGACGACCCGAAAAGTTGAAAATGAGGGTTTTTTCCCGCACCACTATAGCGGATTTTTTAGTCCATACTGCAGCCTAAGAGTTGTAGAACACGATAACCTTGAGTTTATACTCACTGCTAATAGAACAACCGAAAAAAGTGTAGGGTTTTTTCCCCACATAAGGGTTTTTTTCCCGGAAGGTTCGAGGCTTCACTCAAAAACATTAGTAGTTAGAATCCAGTTTATTACTGCAACAGTTAGGCGAAAGATGGCCGTTATAATGGCCGCGAGCATTAATGGATCCGATTTATGTGGAGCACAGGACGACCCGAAAAGTTGAAAATGGGTTTTTTTCCCGCATCACCATACTGCACTCTGAGATAAAACAAATCTCATGATTTGTGTGACTTCTCGTTGTACATATTATAATATATATACTCTTGATGCTTACGGTTTCTTCCTTTTTTAATGAAATGGCGTGCTCTTTATCTTCTATATTTTTTGAGTCAGTTTTCATTTCTTCAAAAAAGACATCAGTTTCCCAAAAAAACTCCTGCACCCAGGCCCACCTGCCGGCATAGTGGTGCACATTGTCCTTGCTGACTCTGTGCGGCAGGTCGCGATGGCCCAGACTCTCCAGTTTCGGAATCACAGCCCCGTGCTCCAGCAGCACGCGCGTGCAGTTGCACATCGAGTCCACCAGTTGGGGCTGAAACATTACCGCAACAGGTTTTGTGACCCATCTATATATATGTATATGCTGCACGAAAGAAAATTAAAAACAATCCACTATTATATATAGCAGGCGGGGAAAAAAACCACCCCATTTTTTTGGGGAAAAAAACCCACCCCAGTTCCGGAACTTGGGTACGTGGTACAGGTCTAAAAATTTGCCAGCGTATAGTACAGTCCCTGTAGGCAAACGTATGTAAGCGGTATCCAAAAGGGGTCTCGCTGGTAGTTTTTATGAGTCAAAAATTGGACCCCCCCATTTTTGACCCGACATGGCTCCAAGGGAGGTGAATTTCGGAGTCTCATTTCTCAGCACTAAGAAATGCGAGCTCAAATGTAAAAACACTTTACAGAGGACTACCCTTCCTCTATTCATGACCGCAGTGGCAGGTCCCTCCTTCTTTCGTACGAGGGGGGGCATGACCGAAATTAGACGGGGTAAAAAAACCCATGTGGGGGAAAAAACCCACTTTTTGAAAATGGTCAGGTGATGTCGAAAAACCTAGTAGCTACTCCAAAAGACTCATGGTAGTGCAAAAAGACGTTTATTATTAGCACAAATGCGCAAACTGACACTTTCTCGATCGAATTCTGAAATACCGGCCTGACAGTCGGACTTTGTCATTTTGAGGTCCTTTTGGGGTGGAAAGTAGTATTTTCTGGTACTATTGCCAATTTTTTGTATGTTTTTAATTATAACCTGTTAATTTCTCTTGTTTAAACGCCAAATAACCAAATGAAAGTAAAATATGCCCGTCATGACCAGTCACACCCACTCACGGTACCCCCCACAGAGGGTCGATGGCGTAAAAAGTAGCCATAAAGTGCAAATTTTACATGCATTTGAAGCGTTATCGCAACTTTTTAGTTGTTTTCAACGTTTTCAGGCGAAATTAAGGTGTTTTGTTTTCAAATCTGAAAATTCAAAATTTTATACTGGGCTGCGTAGGGCAGTTTTCAAACTTGTGTCCCTGGGGCCCCATAGCAAATCTGCGTATAGTTTTGGTATCAGGGGCCTCTACTACTCCTAATACGTGCCATAGCGTTGAAAAACTACCGCTAACACACGTTTCGGGTGATTTATGGGGTGGGTTTTTCCCCCACATGGGTTTTTTCCCCCAAATGGGTTTTTTCCCCGGCAAGTTTTTGGCTTCCCGCCAAAAAACGGTAAGAGATAGCGAAATGAAACCGGTCCCAGCGTTTAGAGCAAGGTTAGGCCTACGACAGATTTTTTTGGTTTCCCGTGAAAACGTATAGTCTATGAGCTACATGACGAATTATGAAAATGCGGGTTTTTCCCCGCCTGCTATATATATATATATATATATATATATATATATATATATATTAGCGAACGGACGGAGGCAGGATTTTTGCTCCGGCCGGAGCCGGAGCCGGAGGTAAATTAATTTGCCGGAGCCGGAGCCGGAGCCGGAGCCGGAGCTAGGTCGAAATTTATACCCTTATGATGAAAAATTTTCTAATGTTTAATAAAAATCTATCATCCATCTTTTTCTCGACCTTACGATATGTTTACAACGACTTCATCATAATGGCCAAAAATTGTATACGTGTATGCAGTGGCAGTGGCGTAGCCACGAAAAAATTTCGGGGGGATGACTTTTTTATTTTGAAACATGTTAAAAAGCACTATGCACTTATGTTCGCTTTTAACGCAAAAAACGACACATGTTTCGTTAAAAACAATGGTAATTTTTCGAATAATCGATTGCAAAATGCTAATGCTAATCGAACGTAAAATGGGACCTCCAAACACCGAAATTACAAAAATGGTGGGACCGGTGGGGGGGGGAAGGGTCCAGAAGCTAACGATATAGCAAAATTGGAGAATTTTTCAGTTTTTAGGCCAAACTTGGTCAAATGGAGACGTATCAAAAATTTTTTCGACCCGGGAAATTAAATGCAAATCACGTAAGAAGCAGAACGTCATGCAAAAGCTTTGGTTAAAGTTATTAACGAAGAAAAGTAAACCACTATATAAGTTGCAGCGGTGTGGGGGCGGCAGCCCCCAGAAAAAAAATGAGATTTTTTCAATTTTTAGGCCAAATTTGGTCAAAACAGCGTCAATATTTGCTCAACTTTCGTCAAAGCTTCGTCATTTTTATTTTCTTTTTTATTATCAAGTTCTATTCATCGTCATAAAGTTTTATTCTGAAAATGACGCCATTTTTGACAAAAAACCCTGCCTCAAATTCACTAGAAATGTCATTTGTGCTACGATAAAACACATAAAAGAACACGAAACAGTGTTTTAAGCAAATAAATAGTGCACAGTGCACCCACATACAGATGCTGAAATGAAACACAAAAGCGAGGAACATTGAATCACAAAGTTGCAGGGGTCTGGGGTCGGCAGCCCCAGGAAAAAACTAGCGATTTTTCCAATTTTTAGACCAAATTTGGTCAATTGGAGATGTATCAAATAATTTACGACAAGAAAATAAAACTAAAGATGGGAACATCGGATCGGACAGAGTATTACACAACTAAATGCAGCCTAATGTACTTGTGTATTCATGCATTGGCAAGCACCAAATGTGGGAGTCCAGAGGTCCCTAGCCATTAGCCGACAGGAAAACATAGTCACGGTATGGCAGGGGTCTGGGGGCGGCACACCCCAGAAAAAATTATGCATATAATTTTGTTAGTTTTAGTCCAAATTTGTTACATTTTGCCATTTTGGACGTGGCGGAAATCTTTTTCCGGCCGGGTGATAAAACCAAAGGGGGGGACCATTGCCACATGCCACTCTTACTGCAATCTAGATGAGTATGGGTCGCTCAGAGAATTTAGATTCAGCATAAGCTAATAATATTATTATTAGTATATTATACTCTTGTAGACATGTATAGGCTTTGATGAAAGATAATAACAAGGAACACAAACCAACAGAGTGCGAGGGGTATGGGGGCGGCAGCCCCCAGGAAAAAAGGTCGGGAATTTTTTGATCAAATTTGGTCAATTGGAGACGTATCAGAAATTTTTTCTGCCGGGCGATAAAACCAAAGGGGGGACCCTTGCCACTCTTACTGCAATCTAGATGACTATGGGTCGCTCAGAGAATTTACCTCCGGTTCAGCATCCGGCTAATTTTCGGATGGCTCCGGCCGGAGCCGGAGCCGGAGCCGGAGGGGCCAAATCCGGCCGGAGCCGGAGCCGGAGGCTCCGGCCGATCGCTAATATATATATATATATATATATATATATATATATATATATATATATATATATATATATATATATATATATATATATATATATATATATATAATATATATATAAAATACATAAAGAACATAGAATGAAATGAATAAAAACAAAGAATGCAAGTAATAAAAAGAGTAGCCACAAATAAAGACGCAGACACCCTAAAGTTCCACAAAAAACCTTATGACTATACATGTACTCAACAAAAGGCCACCAGATCCCTGACCCCGCCTTTTGCTCCAAACGGGAACCCCCTTTGTAAGACCAATTATTGTTGAATAATTCCCCCGATTGGTCTCCATACCTCCTGAAAGATATAGATATAGCAGGCGGGGGAAAAAACCCACCTCATTTTTTTGGGGAAAAAAACCAACCCCGGTTCCGGAACTTGGGTATGTGGTACAGGTCTAAAAATTTGCCAGCGTATAGTACAGTCCCTGTAGGCAAACGTATATAAGCGGTATCCAAACGGGGTCTCGTTGGTACTTTTTATGAGTCAAAAATTTTGACCCCCCATTTTTGACTCGAGATGGCTCCAAGGGAGGTGAATTTTGGAGTCTCATTTCTCAGCACTAAGAAATGCGAGCTCAAATGTAAAAACACTTTACAGAGGTCTACCCTTCCTCTATTCATGACCGCAGTGGCAGGTCCCTCCTTCTTTCGTACGAGGGGGGCATAGACCGAAATTAGACGGGGTAAAAAAACCCCATGTGGGGGAAAAAACCCACTTTTTGAAAATGGTCTGGTGATGTCCAGTACCTGGGTCCCGTTTGGGTACCTGGGTCCCGTTTGGGTACCTGGAGGGCCCATTTGGGTACCTGCAGGGCCCGTTTGGGTACCAGGTACCCATTTGGGACCGGGTCCCGTTTGGGACCCTTTTCGGCCGTTATTGTGCAACGCATCTACCGCGCTGCCAAGCTGGCCAATGGGAAGAGTGTCATACTCTTCCCATTATGTACTCTTGGTTTTAGTTATATATAGTTATGAGCAAGGGAAAAAATTAGTTTTAGTTATAGTTATGGTATAGTTTTAGTTATCGTACAACTGAGTTTTAGTTATGGTATAGTTTATAGTTCTGGTATAGTTTCAGTTAAATTCAAGTTTTAGTTACGGTATAATCATATTGATTTTATCGTCATTAACTCTACAATAACCAGTAGATTACGTGAGATACTTCACGATGAACTACCAAATCTCGGGCTATAAAACTTAACTAGGTAGTTTATTCTACTGAACGGATCCTAATTCTACTTTCTCTAAAGCATTTTAACTAGTTGAGTCCGTTTAGCAAAATTCGTCATTGCTGGTCTTGGACTAAAATAAGTCTAGTCTGTTTGATACGGTAAAGAAATGGGCTCCAACTGAAAGTAGGTTCAGAGCTGTATCCATCACAATACAGTTGCAATTATAATAACCAGCTAACACAAAAAGATGAGCAAGCAAACCAGACACTTTTGTCGACTAACTAATAACTTTAAAAAGTAAAAATTTTCATCTGATTTCTGTAGGATTTGTAAAATACAAATTGGGCGGTATCAATGTGATGCTCAAAAGTTTTATTATATGTTACATAGTTCTGTATAATTAATTAAAGATCAGTATGCTCAATGCTGGAACAAACTACCAAGGCCGGTTGGCTCAGGTCGTAGTGCGCTAGCATTTACTGAGCATCTGATCTCAAGTCAGAAGTTCGGGGGTTCGAAACCCCACCGGTTGGCAACTTTTGCAATTCTGCGTGGTAACACTTGCTGTCCTTCATCTTTCCGTCTCCTGTCGGCAAGACTGACTTACCTAGCTTTCTAGTGTAATTTAACGTAGGAAATCCGACCTACCCAAAAATACATAGGACTTCCAGATTCTGAATATAGTATATACGCGGCAACCTGGGGGCCGCGTGAAAAACTATATATGGCTTTTGGTACTTTTTAAAACAGTTTTGTATAGCTGCAACTTTTTGAAAAGTCGTATGTGTATGAAAAATTTCTAAAAAATTTTCCAAAATACGTTGACCAACATTGACAAAAATACACTATTTTTCCAACTAATTTTTCGTTAGCTACTTTTTGGCTTCTGTAACTTTTCTCTCCGGATTATACTACAGAGAAATTAGCTCTATTTTCTGGAAAATACGTATATGTAGGCAGTGGCGTAGCTAGGAAAAAATTTCGGGGGGGAATGACTTTTCGATTTATTGAAATGTGCTAAAATGCAGTTAATTGCAATTTTAACGCCAAAAAACGACAGCATATTTGTTCAAAAACAACGCTGATTTTCTGGCCAGAGCGGCATCGAAAGTAAAATTGGAGCTCAAAACACTGAAAATTACAAAACTGCTGGACCGACAAGAGTCCAGAAGCTAGCAATTTGAATTTGAGATTGAATTTGAATTTTGATTTTTGACATTACAAGCCGCAAATTTAGTAAAAATGTCATTTTTGCGACAATAAAACAGCTACAAGGATACATTAAACAGTGTATTAAGCAAATAAATAGTGCACTATGCACCCATATACACATGCACACGCCTTAATGGAACACAACAGCAAGAAACATTGAAACACAAGGTTGCAGGGAAAACAATTTGGGAAATTTTTGATTTTTAGGCCAAATTTGGTCAATTGGAGACGTATTCGAAATTTTTTCCGGCCGGACCATGAAAACCAAAGGGGGACCCTTGTGTAAAATTTCAGTCGGAAAAAAATGCGTGGGGAATTCCGCCTATTCCCCCCCCTGGCTAGTGGCTACGCCCTTGTGTGCAGGCAAACTTCCGGTTTCTGAAATTGGGCTATGGTGGTCATTTTTTCCTGTTGTGCCACAGCACAACAGGTCTTTAATTTTTGTTCCTTCTAGAGAAGGAACTATTGTTTTGAAATTAATGGCTCACAGCGTTTAACGCTGCTGAGCAGGCTGCATAGCCAGTATGTTTTGCGTGTATTGTCAGCTTGGGAGCTGCCTGCTGATTTTTGTCTGCGTATATGCAAGAAAATCAATAATCGATGTACAGTGTTGTAGTGATGTACCTATTTTTTCAAAATCGGCACCGTAATGTTTCACCGGCAATATATAAGAGCCATTGAAAAACACTGTTTATCGCTTCTTAGAGCTGATTTGCTCAGCTCAGATCAAAGTGTAACTTTTGAGCCAAATGGCTTCATGCAGCGGGATGCTTAACATCCTGCAGCATTTTTTGTACGTAGTTGCGTACCTAGTTAGTTTAGATAAGAATAAGCTAGGTACGAAGTAGAGTAAGACGCAGTGTATGTAGCTTACAGTAGGCAATTAAAAATAGAAGCAATTCATTTAAACCTGAAAGGTAGACACCGGGGAAGGAACCTTGCCCCTTTTGGGGCCTACTTGTTATTTTGGTGTTATAACACTAAACTGTGCAAGAAATTTGTCTGTATGCATGTTTTACTTCAGCTAAAATGTGTATGTGCGTGGGTCACCTAGAATTACAGTGTTAAATTACACTGAAAGGCCGGTAGCTCAGTGGAACACAGCTATCTGCAGTTCACCGCTACGTTGATGAGATTTTCAGCTTCAAAAAAGTTAAGTAAGGGACGTAATCGAACCATCTGTCCTCAGATTATTAATCCAAAGCGCTGCCGTCTGAGCCAACCGGTTCCTACAAGTTAATCTCAATAACTGAATGATTTTAGTGGAACAGTGCATCATACCAATCAGACTCAAGCTTTCAGAAATAATAACTCAGCAAACATATTTATCACTAAACTTATTTCAACATAAATTCTGAAAATATACATTGATCAACGAACTGATTATCGATGACCCGAAATCTTAATATGGCTGCTAACGATATCTTACGCTTGTAATCCCAGAGCACCAGTTGTCATGTTGACTTTAACGATTATTAGCAAGCCGAAATAGCACAGTCGGGAGTGCGTTAGATTGAAGATCTAAAGGTTCCTGGTTCGATCCCGGGTTTCGGCAACTTTTTTAAACTTATGCTAAATTTGCAGTTTTTAATGAGTTTTGTCTTTTGCCTTCTATTTATTTTCCCTAAAACTAGAAATAAATATGGATCTTCAGGATTTCACTTTTCATTAGTCATTCAAAGCATGTCATGTTGGCCTTAGCCTATGAACGAGATGCTTTTTCCACATTTGATAGCTTCGTTTTATTGATATCTGTTAGGAGATTTACAAACTAAGTGATACTTGAACTGGTTTTTGATCCTCTATGTATAGTTTATAGTCAGCAGTAAAGTTAGTCGATCATCAACTTAACATTGGCGCTGCGAATGCCTAAATTCTATAAGTTTGATGCAGATGGTGAGCAATGGACCAGTTACTGGTCTCGGCTCCAACAGTTTTTTATCGCGAACGATATCGACGACCCGGTTAAACAGCGGGCTGTTTTGCTGAGTTCTTTGAGCTCAAAGACTTTTTGTCTATTGAAATCGCTGATTTCGCCGGCGGATGTCACTTAAAAGACTGCCGAGGAATTGTCTGCTGCTTTGCAGAACCATTACGAACCGCAACAATTATTAACTGTCGATCGGTATAATTTCTTTTCCCGTAACCAGCACAGCGATGAGTCTACTTCAGTTTATATGGCCGAATTACGTCGTTCGGCATCCATTTGTCAGTTTGCTAATATGTTGCACGAATTGATCTGCGATCGTTTTATTTGTGGTATAAAATCAGATACAATCCGTAAAAGGTTATTAATTGAACCCAACTTGACTAGTGCGGTGGCGCTAAACATCTGTCGAAATGTTGAGACGGCCGAAAAGCACCAGTGTAATGGTGCTAACGGTTACGCTGCTGTGGACCAGCTTCTGACAAAAAGACGTACTGACAAGTATGGGCAGCGGTCGCAGAGTCGTCGTTCTTGCAAACATTGTGGACTAAGTAATCATTCTGACGCAAATTGCAATTTTAGAGATACCAAATGTTTCAAGTGTAAAAAACAAGGCCACATTGCTACAGTTTGTAGAAATGAAAGGAAAACAGTAAAGACTAATGAACTGGCCGTTATGGCTACTGCTGCTAGTGGCAGCGACTCTGACGAAGTTTTTGACTGTTTGAATTCTGGCACAACCACAAAGTCAAAGCCTATTTTTCTGTATCCAAAACTGAACCTGTCGAAATGGAGCTGGATACAGGGGCAGGAGTTTCGGTAGTGAACAAAGACATACGACAAGTATTTCAGTGACTGTGTATTAAAGCCGACTGAGTTAGTTCTGCGAAATTTTTCTGGACAGATTGTTCCTATATTAGGCAAGCTTGAAGTTACTGTTGAACTGGACTCTCGCCAATATGAAAAGCTACCTTTAATTGTTGTGAATAAAGGTCGATCACTATTTGGACGACATTGGCTTCAACTAATTCAACTGAACTGGACCAATATTTTTCAGCTTGTAGATTCAAGCACCAGAGCTTCCGCAGAACTTGTAATGTCTGCTAAACTTAAAAAGATTATCGAGTCTCACAAAACTCTTTTCAGTGAGGACTTGGGAAAGTTTCGGCATGTCAAAGTTCATTTGTCTCTGAAAAAAGGTAGTAAACCAAAGTTTTTTCAGCCACGGCGAGTGCCGTACGCTTTGCTACAAGGGGTCAACAAAACTCTGGACTCAGAGGAAAGGGATGGCGTCATTGAGCCTGTCAAGTACTGGGATTGGGCCGCCTCAATCGTTCCCGTCCCAAAACCCAATGGAACCGTAAGGGTTTGTGCGGATTTTAAAGTTACAATTAATTCTAACCTAAATATCGATCAGTATCCACTGCCCAGACCTCAGGATGTTACCAGCAAGCTGGCAGGAGGGAGGAAGTTTTCAAAATTAGATTTGGCTCGCGCCTATAACCAGTTAGAACTCGCTGAAGATTCAAAATCACTATGTGTAATAAACACACATCGTGGGCTGAGGCGCTACTGTCGTTTGCCATTCGGAGTTGCCTCAGCTCCTGCAATTTTTCAAAAAGCTATGGATCAGATGTTGCATGGCCTTAATGGCTGCTCGTGGTATTTTGATGACATTATTGTGATCGGACGAACTGAAGACGAACATTTAAAGAACTTGAATGCTGTTCTTTCACGAATTGAAGAGTTCGGTGGTCGTTTGAATTTAGCGACATGTCAGTTTCTCCAAGATGAAAACAACATTGTTGGCATCAAAGTCAGCCTCGCAGGAATCCAACCAATTCCAGACAAGACAAAAAAATTTTGGAGATTCGTGCGCCTACGAATTGCAAGGAATTGAAAAGTTTCTTGGGGAAATAACTACTATCGCCGTTTTGTGAAAGACCAAGCTTCAATTATGTCGCCGTTTACAAATCTTTAGCGCAAAGGTTCGTCATGGAATTGGTCCGAAGAGTGCGAAAACGCATTTAACCAGCTAAAAGCACAACTCCAATCAGACAATATACTTGTTCGTTACGACCCTGTCAAACCTTTGTCGCTGGCTTGTAATGCTTCTAACTACGGGCTTGGAGCCGTACTGTCCCATAATTCGCCAGACGGTACTGAGCGACCGATTGCCTATGCTTCTCGCAGACTATCCTCGACTGAATGCAACTATTCTCAAATTGAAAGAGAAGCTTTGTCAATAATTTTTGGTCTGAAGTTTTTATCAATACCTTTTTGGCAGAAAGTTTCAGCTGATTACTGATCACAAGCCCTTAGTTGCGCTATTTGGTCCTAAAGCTGCAATTCCAGTTATGGCTGCTGGTCGCCTTCAGCGGTGGGCTATGTTTCTAGCCTCATTCACATACGAGATAATCTATCGTGCCAGTGGTCATCATGGAAATGTGGACTGCTTTTCCCGGTTAGCTGACGGTGAGCCTTGTCGAGAAGAAGATGATTACTTGGCTGAATTGAACCATGTGTTGGCTGATCAGTTTGAGCAGGTGAAGTTATCAGCTGATTTGGCAGCAGCGTCGGTAGCTGCAGATGAAATTTTATTTAAAGTTTTGGATTTCATAAAGTTGGGTTGGCCAAAGAATGTGGACAAATTCTCAGTGCCATACAAAATGGTACGGTCTCATCTATCAGTACATCACGGCTGCATTTGGTTCAAGCACCGGATTGTGATCCCAAGTGGGATGCGCGAACAAGTGATGTCAGAATTTCATAGCTGCGACCAGGCCCGCCGGCATTTAAAAGATTTGCTGAGCCGCTTTGTGTGGTGGCCTAATATTGCTTCTGACGCTGATAATGCGGTTATGGGTTGCCATGCTTGCAACAATCATCGAAACAACCCTCCAACTGGATGGACCTCTTGGCAAAAACCGAAGCGTAAGTGGGGGAGACTACATGTTGATCATGCTCACATCAATAGCACTGATTTTCTATTAATTGTAGATGCCTATAGCAGGTGGGCCGAAGTTTTTAAGGTATCGAGTTTAAACAGTGCTACAACTATCACCCACTTATTGCACCTTTTTTCCTGTTTTGGGTTACCGGACGAAATAGCTTCCGACAACGCTCCTGGTTTTGTTTCGGCAGAGTTCAGTCAGTTCTGCCGTAATAACGGCATAGTCCACGTCCTCACCCCAACTTATCATCCAGCTTCTAATGGTCTTATGGAACGATTCGTACAGACATTTAAACAGAAGTTCAAAAGTCATAAGTGTAACATTTCGTCAATTCCAAAAATTATGCTTAGTTATCGCAGTACTCCCCATTCCGAAACAGGGCTGACACCAGCCGAAGTGCTGTTAGGCTGGAATCCTGCAACTAAATTTGGTCGATTATTTGTAAGATCCCAGTATGAGGAAAACAAGCAAGTTACAAACGGAAAATTCACGACTGGTCAGTC
>JASANF010011134.1:0-18755 GCA_030248245.1 Trissonchulus sp. WLG1_4
ACCTTGTGCAGTGTGAACCGGCTGTGCTTGTGCCTGTGCTTGTGCTTGTGCTTGTGCAAGTGCCAGTGTGAACCCGGCCTTAGCGGTAGTTTTTCAACGCTATGGCACGTATTCGGAGTAGTAGAGGCCACTGATGCCAAAACTATACGCAGATTTGCTATGGGGCCTCAGGTACACAAGTTTGAAAACTGCCCTTCGCAGCCCATTATAAAATTTTGAATTTTCAGATTTGAAAACAAAACACCTTAATTTCGCTTGAAAACGTTGAAAAGAACTAAAAAGTTGCGATAACGCTTCAAATGCACGCAAAATGTGCACTTTATGGCTACATTTTACGCCATCGACCCTTGGTGGGGGGTACCGTCAGTGGGTGTGACTGGTCGTGACAGCCATATTTTAATTTTATTAGGTTATTTGGTGTTTAAACAAGAGAAATTAACAGATTATAATTAAAAACATACAAAAAACTGGCAATAGTAGCAGAGAATACTACTTGCCGCTGCAAAAGGACCTCAAAATGACAAAAGTCCGACTATTAGGCCCGTATATATTCCAGAATTCGATCAAGAAAGTGTCAGTTTGCGCATTTGTGATAATAATAATTAATAAACGTCTTTTTGCACTACCATGAGTCTTCTGGGGTAGCTACTAGGTTTTTCGACGTCACCAGAACATTTTCAAAAAGTGGGTTTTTTTCCCCCACATGGGTTTTTTTTACCCCGTCTAATTTCGGTCACGCCCCCCCCCCTCGTACGAAAGAAGGAGGGACCTGCCACTGCGGTCATGAATAGAGGAAGGGTAGTCCTCTGTAAAAGTGTTTTTACATTTGAGCTCGCATCTCTTAGTGCTGAGAAATAAGACTCCAAAATTCACCTCCCTTGGAGCCATGTCAGGTCAAAAATGGGGGGGTCCAATTTTTGACTCATAAAAAATACCAGCGAGACCCCTTTTGGATACCGCTTATATACGTTTGCCTACAGGGACTGTATATACTATACGCTGGCAAATTTTTAGACCTGTACCACGTACCCAAGTTCCGGAACTGGGGTGGGTTTTTTCCCCCAAAAAATGGGGTGGGTTTTTTCCCCGCCTGCTATACCGCTAACGATGGGGTCGTGGGCATGAATTTCCTCCAAATCCCCATCGCTTAGGGCAAGGGTCGATTCCATCAAACTCTCATCGCTTAGGTTCGGGGTGAACTTCCCCGAAAACTGGATGGGTTTGGTTGAACTCCCCCCAAAACCCCAGCGCTCCGGACAGAGGTGATTTCCCCCAAAACTATCGCTTTGTACAGGGGAGATTCCATCCAAACAGCCTTCGCCTTGGACAGGGGCGAATTGCCTCAAAACTCCCATGGTTTCGGAGTTTGGGACAGAGGTGGATTTCCCCCAAAACTTCATCAATTATATACACAATTATATACGCCCACGAAACCACATGTAAAGATGGCGGGAAAGTTTTAGGCAAGATCAAGAAGAACAGGAGACAATTATATACGCCCACGAAACCCACATGGCTAAAGATGGCGGTGAAATTTTGGTTTTTAGGCGGAATTAGATCAATTGGTAATTTGAACGTATATATATATATATATATATATATATATATATATATATATATATATATATATATATATATATATATATATATATATATATATATATATATATATATATATATATATATATATAGATATATGGGAAATTTTTTATTTTATTTAGGTTAACAAGGTTAACAAAATCCCCCTGAAGAGATTAAGGTTACATGTTTTCCTGCCGACCCAGCGGTCTATCTTACGGGGTCGGCGAATGGGTATATACCACATGCATGTCAGAAGGTAACAGGGCCCGTGAATGGCTTTTGCCTGACTGACTGCCCCCCTTCCACGGATGTATATAAACACTAAACAGATATAAGCACCGAACCCCAAAGGCTGGATCAGCCGGACGTCAAGTCCGGGGGTTACCTACGTTACCTCATGGGGGTCACCCTCTCACCAGACACCTACCTGACGCCCCCCCCCCTGAACCCCCTTACCTTTGATTGCCGAAAAAGTGTACCAAAATGTAGTAAAAATTCAAAAAATCGCAAAAATTTTCTCGCTGCAATCAAAAAAATGCCACAAAAATGAATTTAAAGATCGAGAAAAATGCAAAAATTTTCCGACTGTCGCCGGACATCACACACAAGCAGGACTACCACCCTCTCCGCCAACGATCGCGCACCCGACTGCTCCCGGTATCTCTGAACATGATGCAATTTACAAAGTTTCATGAAGCTTATCTATTGAAGCAATTGAGGGAAATTTTTTTTCGCAAATTGCAGCTTTTTGAAGACAAGTACATTTATACCCCATGCAATGCACCTATATGTTTCATTTTTTTCAAAAAATCGAAACAAAGCGGTGAAAGTTGAATATATATAACTTGATTCGGCTTGAAACTCAGTCGCTTTTTGCTGACTAATAATTTTGTTCAACGTTATGTATATAAGTATTAAAAAATGTATTCCTTGCACTAAAGGCGGTTGTTGACTCTATTGCTCCACACTTTTTGACATTCTATATTCAAATATAGTAAGTGTGTATATAATATCAAGCACTTCATTTGGCCAAAGTTCGGGTTCGGGTTCGGGTGGTTCGGGTACGAATGGTACGGGTTAGGGTTCGGGTTCGTCTCGAAAAAAATCCCAACACTAAAAACAGGTATGTAGATTCCCCCAAAATGCCTTCGAATAGAACATTGCTGGATTCCCCCCCCCCCCCCTTCAAGCTCTCATCGCTTACGACAGGGCTGTGTTATTCCCCTCAAACCCCATCGCTTAGGATTGGGTTGAATTCCCCCCTAAACCACATCGCTTTGGACAGGGGTGGATTCCCCCAAATCTCCCGTCGCTTGGCAGTTTGGGACAGAGGTGGATTATTTCTCCCAAAAACTCCATCGTATTGGCAGAGTTGGATTACCCTCAAACCCCATCGCTTAGGGTGGGGTTGAATTCCCCCCAAAACTTCAAGACCCCCGCAACTTCCCCCAACCTCCGGCTACGCCCTAGTCTGCGACAATTACTCCTTTCTTTTCTGCACCCTATTCCCGCGATTTAATCAGCAATTATCATGAACAACACTGTTGGCGGAAAAGTGTCGTATGCTTCATGGTTCTTGATTTTATATACATGGCAAGCCATGTCCGGAAGAAACATTTTTGGTCTTAATTAATGGAATAATGAAATGAATTAATTTGAATCACATTGTTAATCCATAGTAATCAAGAATCGATCTCGATGGCCCATTTGTTTTTTATTTTTACATTATATATATATATATATATATATATATATATATATATATATATATATATATATATATATATATATAATATGCGTTAAATCTATAACATTATCGTAGCCTGTAGTTGTATAAGTATAAATATATAACTACTGTTAATTTGAAATATGTAATTTGTAACTTTCGGGCAAAGTAGATTGTATGTGTATATGGAGAAAGGTAAATATTGTATTGATATGTTTATACAGTACACCTTAACTCCTAGCATGTGTTCGTAAGCGTCAATAATAATTATTCTCGCGATTAGGGTGCAGACTGCAGACAGCACTAACGTATCGAAGTCTTGTCTGTTTTATTCATTCAACAAGCTAAGGGCCAATTCCTTTACCGGATTAAACGGACTGGACTTATTTTAGTCTGAGGTTTTGGAATGGCAAATCGGGTTAAACGGACTAAACGAGTTAAAATAAGTCAGCGGCTTAATTTTAGTCTGACCCCATTCCAAAACTACCACTAGACTAAACGGATTAAACATGCACGCTTAACATTAGCATGCATATTTAAGTCTGTTTAGTCCGATTAAAAAGCAGCGCGCTAAAAGTTGAGTCCGTTTAATCCGGAGGTTTTGGAATGGCAATTTTCAGCATAATTTTTAAACCGTTTAGTCCGATTATAATTAACCCTTTAATCCAGTAAAGGTATAGGCCCTTAGTTTTCCTATTCGGCTGCAGACGAAACTCTCAGCGTATCATTTAGCTAGTTGAGCTTTCCTATTCGGCTGCCAAACTATATAGTCCTGAGAGTTCATATATATAACAAGCTCATTACTAATTTTCCGCTGAAAATCTGAATCTCTCCTATTCTTCCCAAACTGCTGCCCTTAATGAAATGAAAAGAAATTTTTATAGTATTAATGATATAGTTTAAGACTAGGAGCTTTGTGACGAAACATGAAATTGCGTGGTTATTCCGCCTGATATAACCAGTTGTCATGTTGCAGATGCCAAAAGTGAGCCATAAAGCGCTGTCCAGCCCCCGGCTGCACCCCCGCCCTCGCTCCATCGGGGATAGTCCCCTCTGCGTCTTCGCCCTCTCCCCTCCGGCGAACCCCTGTCCCTGGCCAGGCCTAAGCCACGGGCCCCCCTACCGAGTGCCCTCCCGTGGGTGGATCCGACGGAGACGTCGGTTCGAGCAGGAGCGGGAGCGGGAGTTTCCCGTAAGTTTGATTAAGTCATGAGGCTTGATTGTTTACAGCCGCGTGTGCCTACAACTGACTGCAGTGCAAACTTGCCAAAAAAATCACGACACTTCAGGGCCAATTCCTAAAATGGATTACACGATTAGATTAAAATTTGTGTGCCTAATATATAACTAATCTCAATGTTGAGATAGACTTACAAAATTTTGTGCACAAGCGGGAGGTGTTGCATACATTTGCTGTGGCAAATTTTATATGACTTCATACTCGGTGTCATGAGTTATTGGCAAACCAAGTTTTAATCTAATCTGCTTAATCCATTTTAGGAATTGATCCTGAGAGTGTCAAAATTGTAGCAGCAGCAGGTGGCACCCTTATTTGGCAATTTTGCTAGAAGAAGGGTAGGCGCAATAGCCTGTAGGCTAGCCAATAGCCAAAAGAACATGACCTTATTAAAATTTGTGTGAACTGAGTGGTGAACTGCCTGCCTTCGGAAAGTAGTCCAAGCAGTGCCACTAAACTTGGCATAGCAGTTGAGTGTGGAGTTGAACTATATAGTTGAATTAATTTAGTTAACTTATTATCCGCGCCATAAAATTTGAGTTTGTTTTTAGTTGCTTCATTTTTTTTATTTATTTTGTAATTTGGCCATTCGTAATGCTTTCTTTTAAGTTCACTGAAATTGATTATATTTAGCATTCTAATCGAAATTTCCACTGTTTCCAGCGCTTGTACGCAAAAAAACCAGTGTATTTAACATTTACAATACTATGTCGAGTGTCTTACTTATGTTTCAGGCGTGGTGGGAAAGCTCCGAAGAGGAGGAGGAGCCCATGGATGTGGGGGGTTCCGAGAGCCCAGTGACCCCCGTTCTCCACTGGAACCCCCCCTCCAGCTATGAGGGGACCTCGGTGACGCCCATGGACACGGCCAGCAGCTGGGGTGATGACGGGCAGGGCGGCCAGCCTATTCCGGGCCCCCTCGTCACCCCGCTGAGCCCCCTGGCCCTGTTCCAGAGTCCCTTGGGCACCCCTCCGCCGGTCCAGCCGGCCATGCCCCCGAGCCCGGCCTCGACGCCAGGAACGGCCCCGCCCGGCTCGGGCGACAGTGAGCAGGAGGAACTGACGCCTCCTCCTGCTCCTCAGCAGCTGCCACAGGTGTAAGTTATTTAATTAAGCGGTAAAGCTTTCTGTGGGCAAACTTGAATCTGAAGAACCTACCTTCAGATCATTCTGGGAGGGGGGAGTTAAACGTCCACGAACTCTGCCTATAATCGAAGGTCCTCTGCGTAGAATAGAAGGTCCCGTGTTTTGAATTGAAAAAATTCTGATCTAGAATAGATTCATCAACTTAGAATAGAAGGACCTCTGCATAGAATAGAAACTGTTGTGAATAGAAATAGAAACTGTGCTTAGAATAGAGTTGTGCTTAGAATAGAGGGCCCTCCACCTGGAATTGTGATGTCGCTGCCCAGAATAGGGTTTTCTGCCTAGGTCTGTTAAAACACGACTTGTTTTATTTTGGTATTTGTGTGTTTCAGGCAGGTTGGGCTGCAGGCAGTGGCTCCCCGCCATGTAAGTAATTTCATAATACATATAATTATTTGGCTATTTTATCTACTAACAATTAGTGTTGAACTGAATCAGTATAGTTGAACTGTCCCTAACCCTGAAATAGAAGTGACACATCACAGTGCAGCAGGGTTGGCAAGTCTCGGGTTTGCAACCGAGACCGAGACCGAGACCGAGACCACCCAACCGAGACCACCCAAACGAGACCTACGAGACCGAGACCAGCTCTTGGAGACCTTTTTTAAAAATTTCAATTTTAGACACGAGGTATTTTGAAACGTGAAAAATTAGTGATTAAGTATGATAAAAGTGACCATTAGGTTGCGAGAACCATCATTATAAGGACCGGATGCATGAGAGTAATTGACAACCGGAGAAGAGGATCATTTTCCCGCTATTCAGACAACTTTTGGATATTTTTTCAAGTTTCGCACAATTCCTAACATTGCGTTTGGGCGTTTTAAGGTGGTAGTTACGTTTTCCTTGATCGAACATAATCAAATTTGGCACGAACATTGCGAATGCAAATAACAATATTTCAGCGAATTTTGACATTGATTCAAACTTTTACGGCTAATTTATAGCTCAAAAACTGGATTTTTTGTGTATTTTTTGAGGACTTACAAAATTGAATGCAAATTTTTGTGGCTCTTACACTACTCAAAAACGCCATTCAAAAAAGGTCTAACCCATTTTATTTTAAGAATATTTTTAGCTAAAATATGACATATTTCTGTTAGTCGTTCTAGGCGATCTGTAACTTTGAACTTTTTTTACCTCAATTCTGACTTCTCATGCCAATATCACAAAATACCAATAATCACCTGGCACCATAATTTACATACATATAGTCCCTTATGCATTTATTATACCCGCAAAATTTGGTTAGTATATGTCACAGCAGCCAAGACCCTTTCAAAAATTAATTAATTAATAAACCCCTTCAAAAATTGCAAATTTTCTTCAGTCTCCTGAAACGTCATTTTTTTAATCTTTTGTCCGCCATTTTTTCAACGGGTACGGGCAAACTGTTCTTAATGTCATATTAGCTGGCCCCAATGAGGCCCTATTTAACTAAATTAAAAAATTTTAAATAATCCGTCATTTCTGAGCACAATGAGTGATTTCAGTTGAAGTAACCAATATCCTGTTCAGTTCATAAGAATGCAAAGAAAGCATACTTGACAGTAGCCAAGTAAATTTGCCCTATACCTTTTTCGAATTGAGCGAAAATGTTGATTATTTTTTTAGTTAGCCTACCAAAGTCACAAAAACTGCCGTTTCTTGACTTTTTAGCAAAATTTGAGGCGAACTTTTGCTCATTGTAAAAATATGCTAAATTATTACGTTTAGTTAAGCATACCAGCACTTTCACAACACATCAACGTGTCTTTGGTATAAATTGTTTGACTGTATGAGGAATATTTTTACCACAGTGACGAAATAACGAAATACGAGAAAAAATGCAAAAATTTGAGCTGATAAGCTTCACCAAAATAGTTAGCGTGTACATTATGAGTAACATCGACTGTTGAAAAATTGTAATTTTGTAAAAAATAAGTGGATTAATAATATGCAAAAGACCGCTTGTAAATTGATTTAGTAATTGCTACAAAATAGAACTTTGAAAAAAGCTGCGAAAACGTAACTACCACCTTAATACAGCTGCAGTGAGTCTCCAATATGCAGCTAATAAAATCGCCCGTGCTCGTGCTACGATCAGAAGTTCTAATAGTGGCACCATCACGGACCAGAAGAGAAGAGTTTCTACCGCTGACTCAGTTATGTGGCGGATAGCCCGAAGGCTTGTTGCTCAACCCCAACCACCATATAGCTAAAAAATTATTTGATTATGGTGCCTAGGTTTTTCCAAATCCTTCATGTTTTAACATGCATTAACAGATTGGGGGTCGCCCAAGAAATTTCAATTAAACTGCACACTCAGTTCGCGCTTGGTGAAGTTGCAGAAGCCAGCATTTTTTAAATTACAAACTCGAAGTTAGGACTATCTGGTAAATGATGGTCACTATTTTACATATATATGCTTGAAGTTGAAAGGTTCCAGATAAGTCAGGCAACCCATTCTAACTTAAACCTTAGTTCGAAACTCTAGCTTGATAAAACTAGGGACGGTGTATAATACAAAGTTTAAACTTGAAGTTCGCTAAAATTTGCCAGTGCAGTGACATTCATACATGTAACAGCACCGAAATTTTGGGTACCCCTCCCCCCTTGGTCGGACCCCCTATCCCCTTCGTCAACCCATTTTTGACCCCCCTCCCTCCCAAAAATGACGCAATTTTTACCTTTTTTGACCAAAAAACACCGATTTTGACAATTTTTGGCGAAAATTTCGGTAAAAATCGCTTAAATTTTACGAAAAAATGCTAATTTTTATAATTTTGGCCAAAATTTTTGTTCCGCCGGGACCCTCCCCCCTCTTTTCCCCCTGGCGGGACCCCCCCCTCCCTCCCCTTGGACCGAATTTCACGAGGGGGTCTTCCCCCCCCCCATCCCCCCCAACTACATGTATGGTGACATTCCATTTCTGCAGCAGACAGGTTATCTTTTCATGCCTCGCAGTCAATCTTGAAATTTAAAATTTTCCAAAAAAAACCTTAGTGATCTTGCAAAATTTTCAAAACTTCAAGTGCCATCTGAAATACCGAGACCACCCTATGGCAGGTCTCGGTTATACTACCGAGACCGAGACCGAGACCAGCCTAGTCTCGGTTTTTTTACGAGACCGAGACCGAGACTGCCAACCCTGCAGTGCAGCATTTCAAAACGTTCAATAACTGAAAATTTTGAGAGGAAACTGGTTTGAATTTCGCGCGTGCACTCGCGAGTTGGGAGTGGCATATTTCACGTCCACACGAATTTCACCTAATTTCACGCAATTCGGTTGCGTATTATCCAAATTATGGAAATTTAGCTGTTTATATCTCAGTTTCCAAGAAAAAATCCTTGCGAGGCACCACATTTTGGTGACCACAAAGATTTTGTTCTAAGCTTTTGCCGTTTTAGCTCTGCTGAGAGCGGAGAAATAGATTTTTTTGGGCCAATGACTTCCCAAAAATATATATACTCGAGCCGACTTTTTTTGCATGCATGGTAGTGTAGTGGCGGTTGTACTGCATCTTCCTGTTTGTAATCACTTTTGGTCTCTAAAGAGGAAGTTTTTATCGTGTATGTATACAGTGTCAAATTTTTTACTATGTTTGTCAAAGCATACTTTTTCTATGCTACCCATTAAAATACCCATTTAGTTTCTGTCGGTAATTTTCCTACCCTGAAAGCCTGAAGCAGAATGGCTGTAGCGCAAAAATGTGTAAGATTATTTTAAAATTGCTCTGTCACCACAAATAACTTGTGGGCAAGCCCCCCCAGATTTGTCTCATCGAGACAACCCCCATCCTTAAAACGGGAACGTTTTTAAAATTAGAATATTTCGCGCGATTTTTTCGGTTTTTGCGTATTTTTGAAACATTTTATAGCGATTTTGGGCAAATTTTAAGATTCTGGTACCTTTTTGTCAGCACCAAGAAGTGGGGCTTGTCCCGATGGGTCAAATCTGAGGGGACATGGAGGGGGGTTTGTCCCGATGGGTCAAATCTGAGGGGACATGGAGGGGGGCTTGTCCCGATGGGTCAAATCTGAGGGGACATGGAGGGGGTCTTGTACCGATGGGTCAAATTTGAGGGGACATGGAGGGGGGCTTGTCCCGATGGGTCAAATCTGAGGGGACATGGAGGGGGGCTTGTACCGATGGGTCAAATCTGAGGGGACATGGAGGGGGCTTGTCCCAGAATTTTAAATCTAGGGTTTGACTTTCCCCGCCCCCCCAAACCCATCCCATGTACATCTGTTGTGCAAGAACATTTTTATTATGATCGTTACGATTCATTTATTCTATGTTTACAGTCTACAGCATTATAAGTTGTTGACATTCCTTGCGCAGTAGCCAATATAAATCCCATCGTCACTGTCCGATCTGTTTGTTATCCCATCGTCACTGTCCGATCTGTTTGTTTCAGGGCTACAACCTGAGGCGAAGGCCACTGCGCCCCCCGCAGCACGGTATGTTGCACTGATGTCATTTTTGAAATAGTTTGACGGGCAAATATTAAGTCAGATATGACAATAAAAAAGTTCGCAGCTGTTCACATATGATATAAGTGACTCACTGACTATTGAATTTGATTGTATTGGTTTCCGTAAAAGTTCAGTGACTAAGCCTATGGGCTACAAACATTATTATATTGTTATTTCATGTTGTGCGATTAACTTCATAGTTATAAAATTAGTCTGCAAAGAAGACGTTTGTTTAATTTGTCAAGTGCGACCGACTAATTTTTAAGGTTCGAAAAAATGTTTTGCAATGTTTTTTTGTTGATGCCGTTTACAGTTAACACAATAATAATTATGCATTTGCCAAATAATATTGTTTGTTTGTTTTAGTTTGTGGCGACTGCGGGGAGGCCTTCGCCAGCGCCCGCGGTGTGGCCATCCACCGCGGGCGTATGCACAAGCCTGGCGGGGCTGCCCTCCCCACCCAGTGCCTGCAGCCCGGGTGCGAGGGGAGGGAGTTCAAGGGGCTGGCGGGTCTGCGGATCCACCATGCCAAGGTCCACCGCGGCCTGCCGCCCCCCGCGCTGTAGCTCCCCCCCTCCCCCGTCCGACCACTACCAACAGCAGCAACAACAACAGCGACAACAGCAACAACAACTGCAACAACATCAACAACACATCAGCAGCAGCAACAGGTTAGACTCAGTTTTTTTCGTGTTTTAGTGTATTTAAATATATATAGACCGGGATAGACCGCTGGCTCGGCTCGGCAAATTGCAAACTGCCGAGCCAGGCCGACAGCTGAGACAGCCAAGAATTTTCAACAACTAACTTTCGAAAGTTTAAAAACTCTTCCCAGAAGGCAAAAAGCTAGAGCTGTATTTAATAGTAATTTAATAATTTAACTGAGTTACAACCATTCTCGGTTGGAACGTCTGCTCGAGAGAGTCAGAATTTCCGGGTTGTCAGCTGTATTGTGTAAGTGCTTAAGATTCGGAATTTTCCGGCGAAGTCTCGAAATCAAAGAAACACTTTGCGTAAAATTTGACCCAAAGAAATTTGAGAATTCTAGAAAGTTTAGGGAGGAATTTTTTGGCTGTACAACAGGCTGACTATATATCGCTGCAACTATGACTCGACTCATCCTATTCACACTGTCGTCACGTGCTATATAAGTGGCAAAATCTTTCACATTAGTCCATATGCATTTTAGGCCAAAGGCGAATGGTTTGAATGGGAAGACGGTATCCTGGTGCGAGCCATGCGCCAGGGCGAACCAGTGCTCATTGACGAAATCTCACTGGCTGATGATTCAGTGCTAGAACGCCTGAACAGGGTCCTCGAGCCTGAACGAAAGCTTATGGTGGCCGAAAGGGGGGACAAGGAAGGAGCCGTTATTCAGGCTGAGGATGGCTTCAAAATTTTGGCTACTATGAATCTTGGTGGTGATTATGACAAAAAAGAGGCAAGATGGGTTTTGGGATTGATGTTCAATTTGGGTTTTGGGATTGATGTTCAATTTAGCATACTTAGTTTGTGACTTACTTAAAGCACGATAAATTGTAATCCTTATGCTATTAATAGACAGGTTTTCCAGGGTCAAATTTTGTCTATGATTTCTGACTCGCGTCAAGTTTTGTGTCTCATCGTTAAATTTGTTTCAATGCTTTTTTGTGCTGCACGAAAATATTGTGTTATGCTGTGTTGTAGTTTTGGAAAGCCTTGCGGAATCGCTTCACTGAAGTTTGGTGCGATCCCTGCGAGAATGCGACTGATTTGAAGGCCACTCTGGAACATAGTGTGAACGAGGTTTGAGTCTGGGCAACCAACAAGACGGCTCATCTGGCCTGGGCAAAGCGATTACTGAATTTTGCCACTAGTTCAAGTTCAGCTCACCAGCGGGTCTAGTCAATGGTCAGGTAGGCTGGAAATGACACGCCATGCCTGAGTTGTCCTATGTCATCGCATACACTAGTGGCTTGATTTGTTGCGTGCAATGCAATGTATAGGTCTGCCATTTTGAATTGATTAACTTCATTGTTCAAGCCATTTTGCATTGTCTCTATGTTTTACGCTGAATATTGCACTTGTAAAAAAATGTTTGTATATTAAACATAAGTACACGTTGGCCTGTGTCATCAACAGTCTTTTAGGCTCGATTCATACTTTCGTCCGTATGTCCGTTCAGTCGGCAGAATGACGTCACTAGCAGCCTAGTGCAGTGGATCAGTCAGCGCGTGTGACGTCATTATTTTGTCATTTCATGCACATACGAAAGTATGAATCGAGCCTTAGCCAGTCATTGTTGAACGTGCACATTCTGTTTTGTTTTGTTTGTAGTCGGACCAATATCACCGTCCGTGACGTGATGACGTGGGTAGAACTAGTGAACAGTCTCAGCTCACGGATGGACACTGGCACCGCCTATTTGCACGCTGCCTTTGCTGGACAGTCTAACCAGTGGTCGACAGGAGTGTCTGGACTTTTTGATGCGCCAGGTGGTCAATAATTGTGGTCCGATTGAGAATCCTGAAACACAGCTATATCCTGTGGTTGATCTGACGTCCAGTAGTGTTCGTGTTGGACCGTTTTCCTTGCCCAGAGGGCAGCAGACTTCATCTGGTCAGTTTTGTAGTCGAACGTCGAGCTGAGATCTTAGTGACTTACGCATTTGTAGGTTGGTAACTTTCTATACATAAATGTTTATCCATATAGCAATCTCCGGGCAATGATAAACTATATTATTTTATGTACCTTGAATGAACGTTTGTGTGGGCAATGTGCGAGTCCACAATGTGTCAACATAACTGTATTCCAGTTCCGATTACAAGTCTGCTTCAAGTTTGGCATACTGTATACTTCTTAGGATAAAGCCTTTTTAGTGTTTGATTGTTTAGAAAATTTGAACTACTGCTGGGATGCCGTGGCGTGTCGTAAAAATTGCCTTCGGCTTATTCGATCACTGGTCAGCAGTCGACGGCCAATCCTACTGGAGGGCATGTCCGGGGTATTCCAGACCAGCCTGGTGGAGGCATTTGCCCATTTGGCCGGCTATCCGCTGACAAGAATTAATCTCTCTGACCAGACCGTAAGTATGGCTGTCCTGTTCTAGAACACTGTCTGTCTGTCTCTAGAACCGTTACGATTCATTCTGTGGTATTAGACAAAGCGGCATAACTCGTGACCTTAATGAAAGCAATGTTGAGTTGATCGCAGCGGCGAAGATTAACTTTTAGTAGGTAAAACTTGGACAAAATATGCATGTTTTGCTATACATTTTTTGTATCACTAGAGTATTCATTTTATGTATAGGACGTGAGTGATTTGTTTGGTATGGACGTTCCCTGCGTTTCTGAAACGGGGGAGCCTCGATTTAGTTGGTGTCATGGACCGCTGTTGAAGGCAATCAAGGAAGGTCACTGGATATTATTGGACGATGTTTGTTTAAGTTTCATTCGTTTGACGTTTTTTGGTTGTATTTTGAGTGCATAGGTCTATGCAATTGTTTTTTGGCGTTTCGCGATTAGTGGCCTTTTCAAGAGTATAATTTTCTGCATTTTATATCATATCGTTTTTCTGGAAAGAAACTCAATTGCCAAATTACTCTATAGACGCCCCCCCCTTATTGACATTGTGACCGGTGTATTCAAGCTCATAACTATCATCGTGAAACGCAAGCGTATAAACGCAAAACGAGTGCTTAGCCGAATGCGAATATTCGTTGGAAGTCTAGGTATATAACCTGCTGACCTGAGATTTCCATGCTCAGATCCTTTTTAATTGCTCTGCGAAATGAGTTTCCCTTACTACAGCAGTTTTTTTAGATGAATCTCGCAAGCCAGAGTGTGCTGGAGGGCCTGAACGCCTGTCTGGATCATCGTGGCGAAATATTCATCCCTGAGCTGGGACGGTCCTTTACTGTGTCCCCGGCCGCCACTCGTATTTTCGCATGTCAAAATCCACACGCACAGCGCGGCAATCGCAAAGGACTGCCGAAATCGTTTTTGAATCCATTCAATATTGTACGTTTGGGGACGATCATTCATGCATTTGATACTGTTTGATTTTTTATTTCTACAGTAACATATTGATACTTCTGCCTGCCCTATATATGCCGCTTGTACAAATAGTGAAGTTGTATAGTAGGCGGAATCCTAAGACTAGATTGATCTAGGAAACATACATACATACAGAAAGTTTTCAATGCAGATAGCCTAGCACTTTGCCAAGCTGAGTGATGGTATATTCGTACATACGATCCTTTACGTACATACGATCCTCCGTTAAAGGTTAACTAGCTAGTAGCTTGCGGCGCCATGTCAGTAAGTTGATGTGTAGCAGTTAACATTACACGACAAAGTCAGAGTAGATTACTGCTGAACGGAGATTATGCTTACCAGTTTCAGCTTGTACTTGTTTTATAAATAAATTGTTGATAGTAGCTAAACTGATAAGTCTATTGAGTCCAGGAGGTTTGATGTAAACTTTGTTGGGTCGGTTAATATTGCGACTTTACATTTGTTTTGCTAGACACTATCTGATTTTGCAAAAAGAATTGCCTTTAGTCTCTCAAATAGACTGATAAACAACTAAGTCCGTGGTAATTTTATCCTTTTTCAGGCTCCATTTTGATTTTCCTCCATAAAGTCATTTTCGCCTAAAACACGCGCTTAGATAGCATTATAACCGCTCTGTGCATTTTTTTAAAATGACCCAAAAAATTTTTGGTAGTGCGTCACATGACGCAATATTTTTGACGAAAAAAAACACTGCCTATAGTATATAGCATCTCTTTCAAAACCGTGCGTTAGCTTTTAACTGTATTATAAATATTAGTTATTTTACTTTAGAGTTAATTAATAGTTAGTCCGATTAAAAAATTTCCGTTTGCTAAACCGGATTTAAATAAGTCCCTTTAGTCCATTCGCTGCATTTTACATGGAGTTTTGGTCCGCGTTCTGTTACGCGGATTAAACGGACTTAACTTTTCGGTGCCCCCAAATTATTTGCTTGCTACTTATGACTATCTTAACCGAATTTGACGATCTATATATCAAATTGTAGCTGAATAATTGGGCTGTTTTATTGTGTATTTTAATTATCTGTTTAAAAACGTATTCCAAGATAATCTTCGTCAAATTTGCTTTTTTTGGTCAATTTTTAACAAATTCTTGTCAAAAATTACATTTTTTTCAAAAAAGGGTTAAAAAGATTTTGGATATGTTATTTTAATCAAAAAATTTCATAAAGTTTATTTAATTAATTTATTCAAGTCGGATTCAAAATCCAAGCAGGCGTGGTCAAGGTTTTGCTTTAACCACTCGGCTACGCCGGCCTGAACGATAAGGTGCTAAATAGTCTTTATATATAATGGATAGTAAAAAATTATAATTTGCAGCTAGTTTTTTGCATTATGTGCCGCTGCAAATAAATTTTTATATTGCGAAAACGCTGTATTCAAACACCGAGTTAATGGCCAACTTTAACTACTCAGCCAATCAGAGTACAGTTTGTAGGCGTATCAGGTCGATCAATTGTTACAATTTCGACTCATTTTTGATCGAGTGCTATTTTTACTAAATTGTGCACTATTTTTCTGAATCCCCCCGGGCCTCTCGATTTTGAGGATGGTTCCCCCCATCCCCCTCTCATACTTGTGTGACTGTGTGTTGTGTTGCAGATTGGCAACTGGCGGGTTTGGATGAAGCCAGCTGGGACTACTCTCCTATCCGCTGATTGTTGTGATTGTACCACAGTACGACAGACCGAACTGTTACTGTCGCTGATGAGATTTTTTTCTGCTGACTGCTGACATTGCTGAAATTATATCACCATCGTTTCCAGAATTCTGTGCTTGTGGAAGGAAGATTGGCTAATTTTCCACTAATTGATGTAATTTGGTCGTCGACATGTAATTTTGTTTGCCGATGCGTTCGAAAATTGGATTCGAAACTTTAGTTGCGCATTAATTATTTAAGTTGGATTACTGTCTCACATATTATGTGGATTTTTTGGATTTTTGGATTTATGGATTTCATTAAAGTGGGTGAAAACAACCTCTTTCCGGCTGCACTGCTGTATTTTGATTGGTCTATCGGAAGCGCGGAGGCTTGTGAAAATTGCTTGGCGGAGTTGTGAAAATCGAGACTTAACGGGCTGCTGGTAAGACGACACTTGAACTAAAACTGTAGTAATTTGAAAAAATGACACTGATAGCGGTCTTAGGGGACAGCAGATGAGAAAAAGTCATCTCTGTATTTTCGACTATATATATTATTTGATCAATTTAGGCCATCTGAATATAGTTTGCGGCTGAGCCTGAATTGACTGGCATTTGGTGGTCAATTAGCTTTAGCTAATTGGCTAAGACGCCCAGAATAAGGAAGTTATCTCAAGTATTTCTGATAGAATTTGCGTTAGCAATGTGGGTAAAATAACCAAAAAACGTTCGGGTAACCAAAAAACGTTAAACTCTGAATTCTGAATAGTGTAGTCGATACTCAATCCTAACTTTCTGGCTCAAAAAAATCCAGAATGTGTGCGAAATTACAGTGGCTTTGCGTTTGGCGTCTCTGCTCACGCCATTGGCACTAATTCCGCAATATTGGACTGTCTGTGTAATTGGTCTTGGCTTTGCACGTTACCAGTTGTGAAATTAGCAGTTTAATTTTTAGCTTATATGTTGGCACTTTTTTGGCCGCAGCCAAAATATTTGCGCAACTTTTTGATTTTTTGCTTGTTTTTTGTGATTTTTTTCGGCCACCAGAGGGACGGTTGGGGTTGAGGGGAGGGTGCCCGCTGTCTGAGCGGCGGATATTCCCCCTAGCCCCCTTATGTGCATCTATGGACCCTCCCCCTTGATCGACCTAAATTATCCTAAATTGGGCAATTTTTGTAAAATCCAAAAAAGTGCGATTTTACTAAGGGCCAATTCCTAAAATGAATTAAACGGATTAGATCAAAATTTTGTTTTGCCAATAACTCATGATATCGTGTATCAATTCATACGAAATTTGCGATGGCAACTATTTGTAGCACCTCCCGCTTGTGCACATTTTTTAAGTCTACCTCAACATCGAGATAAGTTATCAGGCAAACAAATTTTAATCTAATCCGTTTAATCCATCTTTGGAATTGGCCCTTAGTTTTGCGCAATGTTCAGGGACTTCCCCCTCGGCCCTCGATATTGAAGGTGGCCACTCCTCCGCCCTCATTATATGTATGAGTGGGACTGTATGTTGTGTTGCAGATTGGCCGATGGCGGCTTTGGGTGGAGAGCCCCTGACAACGCTCACAAAGCCAGTTGGACTACTTTCATATCGGCGGATTGTTCTGATATACCACAGTTACTGTCAAGTGTTAGTATCGCTGATGAGATTTCTGTGTGCTGACTGCGGACTTTGCTGAAATTCTGCCGTTTTCCCAGAATTCTGTGCTTGTTGGAAGATTGGCTGATTTTAGTTTCGTAATGTTGTCGTTTTTCGTTTTTTGAATTCTAATTCAAATTCTTTGGCTGCCGATATGCGTGGAGAAATGTGTTTTGAAATTGGAGTCCTGATCTCTTCCTGTAGACGGTTCCTCACGTTTTTGTGCATTAATTTATTTTGGATTCACCGTACGCACATACGTGGCTTTTTGTATATTTGGATTTATGGATTTTTTAAAGTGGATGAAAACAACCGCTTTCCGGCTGCACTGTTGTATTTTGAGTGGTCTATTGGAAGCGTGGATTCTTGCGGAAAATGCGTGGCGAAGTTGTGAAGACTTAGGGACTGCTTGTAAGACGACACTTGAACTAAAACTGTAGTAGTTTATAAAAATGTTGAAATATTACTACGTTTAATCTTAATGGCAAAAACAGTCAATTGGGGGCGCATAGAAAAATTTCTAGAATTCTATACAAAATTTCATGAATTGGAGAGTTATTTGAAATTTTTTCTTCAAAATTTGCTTTAGTCAATTGGAAAAGACGACCGGAATTTTTCCTATAGAACTTACGTTAGCAAATTGAGTAAAACGACCGAAAAACGTTTAGCAAACTCCGAATAAGTGTAGTCAATACTAACTTTCTGGCTAAAAAATGCAGGATTTATACGAAATTGCAGTGGCTTTGCGTTTGGCGTCTCTGCTCACGCCATTGGCACTCATTCCGCAATATTGGACTGTCTGTGCAATTGAACTTGACTTTGCACGTTGCTAGTTGTGACTGATATGCAGTTTGATTGCAGGGACTCCATTGGGCTATGGAAGCCTGCTGTTTGCGTGATCCGAGGCTGATAGTTTGATTCCGATGTCGATGCTCGTTTGGTGTTTGCGACTGCCGTGTTGGTGTGTGGCGACGGGCGTGGCGTGGCGTGGGGCCGTCCGACACTCCCGCAACCACCACCTCACCTCTGACCTGGTGCTCTGCACTGGACTTGTGATCCATACGCATAATTTCATCTCATTTTGTATGTATTTTGTTTTTTGTTTTTATGATTACATTCTAAAAATTTGCTATTGGTATAATATGATGTAGGTAATTTATTTCAAGCCATTGTTGCAGATAAAAATACACTTTACCTGAGATGGTTGGTCGCCCGTCGCTCTTTCAGTGCAGAGCCGGCGCTGTCTAGATTGAGTGATGCTGATT